>JAAVTS010001505.1:14997-41977 GCA_022845575.1 Baylisascaris ailuri
TTTTTTCATTAAAACGTGAAATGTTCTGTGCTTAACATGCCTATTCTTTTTGATGGGGGTAGATGTAGCATAAGCGGGTCAAAAGTGTGTATATATGTCAGTTTCATACTTAAGGGTTTCAAGGTTTTGGAAATCTCAACGATGCGAGTAGAAGAGGGTATGTGGTATCAAGTGTTTGCTTCTGTATGTGCTACTGATGGAGGAGTGGGAGGAGGGGGAGAGGGCTTGACTTTTTCGATTAGCTGTTGCATGTGCGTGCGGCGTGTGGTGTATGGGGAAGGAGGGCGTGTGCGCACATGCGCGTGTGTGTGGTGTGTCTGTGCTGTATGGTGCGGGAGAGGTAGGGTGTGCGGGGACGGTGCATGCACGTGCATGTTTGTGGTATCTATGTGTATGGGGGAGGAGTGTGGTATGTGGTGCGCGTGTGGTGCAGGTGGTGTAGTTGTGTATTTCTGTTTGCGTGTGGCATAGACGATGGCGAAGCCCCCTACCAGGGTCTAGGGGGAGTTGTATAAAGGTGTGACATCCACAAAGACACCCGTACGTGGATCAAAGCAGGGAGTTTGATGAAACAGGGGGCATTGTGGATCATGACATCCAAAAGACCGAAGAAAGCTGCCGCCCTTTATGCCTCAACTTCCTTCAGTCTATGCGAGCGCAGAAGGAGCCGCTGATGTAGTTTCGCCTCTCCTTAGGCTAGGACCGAAGGTGCGAATCTGTTATGATATACTTTCGCCACGTTTTTAGCGAGCGCCGAAGGCGCCAATCTATTATGTGTTTTCGCCGCCGTTTTGGCAAGCGGTGCGAGCGCCATCCTCCTGTAGTGTACTTTCGTTGCTGTTTTGACGAGCGCCGATGGCGCCTGCCCGTTATGATGTACTCTCGCCGCACTTTTGGTTAGCGCCGAAAGCGCTGCCCGCCAGCACTCACTTCGGCTGCTGTTGTGACGAACGTCGCCTGAGCAAGCTTATCATGATGCATTCTGGATGTTGCGTGGACGAGCGTCGGAGGCGCCGGCTCGTTATGGTGTACTTCCGCCGCTGTTTTGACGAGCGCCAAAGGCGCAAGCCAATTATGATGTCATTCTGCGGCTGTTTTGCCGAGCGCCAAGGGCACCAGAGTGTTTCGATGCATATCGCCTGCTGTTTCGACTAGCGCTGAAGGCGCCAGCTTGTTGTGAAGTGTTTTTATGACTCTTTGTGGGCGCCGAGGGCGCCAGCCCATTATGATGCATATCGAATGCTGTTTGGGGGAGCGCCGCGGGCGCCAGCCGCATGAAACGTACTTTCCCCGCTGTTTCGACCAGCGCGAAGGCGTCAGCCTGCTATGAAGTGTTTTTATGGCTTCTGGTGGGCGCCAGTCCGTCATGATGCATATCGAATGCTGTTTGGAGGAGCGCCGCGGGCGCTAGCCGCTTATAATGTAGTTTTGCCGCTGTTTCATCGACGGCCGAAGGCTTCAATTTGTTATGATGTATTCTCGACGGATTCTTGACGAGCGCCAAAGGCGCCAGCACCTTAAAATGTACTTCCCCGGCTGTATTTGCAAGAGCCGAAGGCGCCAGAGTGTTTCGATGCACATCGCCTGATGCCTCGGTGAGCGCCGATGGCGCCAGCAACTTAAAACATAGCTGTGCCGCTGTTTCGGCTAGCGTCGAAGGCACTAGCCTGTTATGGTGTAATTTCGGTGCGTTTTGACCACCGCCAAGGGCACCAGACTTTTGTGGAGGGTTTTTGCGGCTGTTTTGGCGAGCACCGACGGGTCCAGTCTCTTTCGACGCATACAGGTTTCTGTTTTAATGAGTGCCAAAGGCGCCAGCCTCTGTTAATGTACTTCCAAGGCCGTTTTGGCGAGCGTCAAAGGTACCAGAATGTTTTGCTGCATATCGCCTGCTGTTTTCGCGAGCGGCGAAGTCAACACCCAGCAACACTTATCTTGGCTGCTGTTTTGGCAAGGCATGAGGCGACAGCCGCTTATGATGTAGATTTACCGCTGTTTCGGCGAGCGCCGAAGGCGTCAGCATGTTATGATGCATATTGCCCGTTGTTTTACCGACCGCCGAGGGCGCCGGCCTGCTGTGACTTTTTCGCGGCCATTCTGGCGAGCGCCGAAGGCGTCAGCCTGCCATAATGCGCGTCACTCGCCGTTTCGGCTAGCGCCGAAGGCGCGGACCGCCAGCACTCATTTCGGCTGCTATTTTGGTGGGCGTTGCGGGCGCCAGCCTCATATGATGCATTACTGCTGCTGCGTGGGCAAGCGTCCGAGGCGCCAGCCCCTTACGATGTATTTTCGCCAATGCTCTGAGGAGCGCGAAATTCGCCAGCTGTTTCGATCCACATCGGTCGTTGCTTTGGCGAGTGTGAGCGCCAGCCGCTTATAACTAGTTCCGCCGCTGTTTTGGCGTGTGCCAAAGACGCCAGCCTGTCGTCATGCACACCGTCTGCAGTTTTGGCGAGCACCGAAGGCGCCAACGCGTTTCCGATGCATACCGGCGCTGTTTCGGCGAGCGCCGCAGGCGCTAGCCTCTATTGATGTACTTTCATCGCTGTTTTGGCGAGAGCCAAAGGCAACAGCCTGCTATGACGTATTTTCGCGGCTGTTTTGGTAGAGCCGAAGATGTCAACCGGCCTCGTTGCATATCGGTCGCTGTTCTGGCGAGCGCCGCGGGCGCCAGCCGGCTTTGACGTAATTTCGTCGATGCTTTGACCAGCGCCTAAGGCGCCAGCCTGTTAGTGATGTACTCTCGCTGACCTTTCGACGAACGCCAAGGACGCCAGCCTGCTGCCATGTTTTCGCCGCTGTTTTGACAAGCCCCGAAAGTGCGGCCCGCAAGGACTTACTTCAGCTGCTGTTCTGGCGAAAGCCGCGGGCGCCAGCCTGTTATTATGTATCTTCGCTGCCGCGTGGGAGAGCGTCGAAAACGCCAGTCTCTCATTACGTACTTTCGTCGCTGTTTTGATGAGCGCCAAATTGGTCAGCTGTTTCGATGCATATCGACCGTGGCTTTGGCAAGCGCCGCGGGCGCAAGCCCGTCATGATGTGTTTTTGCCGCTGCTTTGGCATGCGACAAAAGCGAAAGCCTGTAGTGATGTACTTTCGCCGCAATTCGACGAGCGCAGCGGGCGACAGCGTACTATGATATATTTTCGCCGCATCCTTGGCGCGAGCCTCTTGTAATGCACTTTCACCGCTGTTTTGGTGAGCGCCAAAGACGCCAGCCGCTCATAGTGTAGCTTTGAAGCTGTTTTATCGAGCTTTGAAGGCGCCCACATGTTATCTATTTTCGTCAGACTTTTGGCCGGCACCGAAGGAGTCGGCCTCTTTAATGTTCTTGTTGCTGTTTCGGCAAGCGCCGAGGCCGCTGGACCCTTATAATGTACTTTCGCCGCAGTTTCGGCCAGCGCCGAAGGCGCCAGCCTGTTATGCTGTACTTTCGCCGCTGTTTTGAAGAGCGCCAACGGCGAAATCCTCTTATGATGTTTTCTCGCGGCTGTTTTTGCGAGCGCCGAAGGCGCCAGCCCGTTGTGATGCATATTGCCTGCCGTTGTGGCTGGTAATCAACAGACGAAACTATTCACCTTCCCTTCGTCATCAAAGAAATAAAAAGCGAACCTGTAGGAGTACATACATAAGTCGTGCCTTCCACAAAAAATGGAATGCCGAGGAAATGGATGGGGGATAAGGGTGCGGGGACGGAAAAAGGAGAAAAAAAAACGAAAGATGAATTTGTTCAGAAGTGTTGCAACTGAAATAGCGATCGACTGAAAACTTTCACACCAACCTTTTTTCCACTTAAAAATTTAAAACATTGCCTCCCCCCTCCTGACTATAAAACAGTTTCAGAGAACATCAAAACCACGCAAAAATCAATGATTATAAAGGAGTGCTTTAAAAGCACTCACCGATAATAAGCAGTCTCGTCGGGAGAGTTGTTGAATACTTGCAGGAATTGAGAGCGACGCAAGTGGAACATGAATTGTGGAAAGAGGGAAAATTTGTCTGAAAGCCGAAATGAAGACGGATCATCCTGCAAGCAATATAATCACATCCACTATTCCACATCCTTGACATGTGCCATAGAAACCTCTTTCCGGTGATACCATGATATCATATTCGAATGTCATATCACAGCACTCTTTCATGCCAACCTCTCCGCCTTAGTTCACCGACAAAAAACCACAATATGTGAATGGGTCGTCCAAACAACGACCTCTAGTTTATTCACTTTTTTCTATGCAAAGATATGGAACTGTATTCCTATTGTAAAGTAAGATTTTCTTCTTTAAAAAAGATATCACATGTAAGTTTGGCGAAAAAAGATTATCGGGAATATAAATCAGAAACGAAAAAAACTGCTAATCAATGTGCCATACGTGACACTTATTCAGATTAAGAATATATGCAAAAATGAGTCTTAAAAACTTATATTCGCACTACTTTACCCAAGTGAAATTTTGACAAGCAATTCAGTTCATCAAAACTTTTTATAGAGAACAAAAATCCACAATATTCTCAAAATTTAAAAAAAACGCAGGTTAATTAGGGCAATACGATGTGCTTTTTTGAGCAAGTTGTGCCAATCACTTAAGATATACCACCTGGCGGCTATCGTAAACTGAATTCCGTTAACAAACATTCATCACCTAGGTGGAGGAGTAGCAGCAAAGATAGCAGATAGAAATTGCAAGTGCAAATGCTTTATAAGAGATCTTCCTCTCCAATCTCGTAACTCCTCCCTCTCCTTTCCCCCTCCCCCCCCCCCCCACCACCACCACCCAAAAGAAACACCTAAGTTAGGATCAGCAGACTGCACAAGCAATAAACAAACCCTTTCACATTCTTAAATCCATTCTATCGAAAAGTACCTAAAACAAAGACCTAAAGTAGAGAAAATAGCCTTCAAAAAATATGCCTAATTGAAAAAATATCCTAAAAAATGATCTAAAACCAATCGGCTCATGAACTGAGAACAATTTTCAAGTTGAAAAAATGCAGCTTACTTTGTGATACTCCCCAAATTTCTGGCATAATCTGATAAGACTTCTATCGACCCATCGTAACGCATCTGGAGTATCATTTTCGTTGGTCGCACGCCATGATGCCAAACGCGCCATTATCACAGCGGCCGCTTCCTTTAATTGTACGTATTCAGTGACAAAATTTTCTTTGCTATCGTGTAAAAATCATTATTTAGAAATAAAACATGCAAGGTATGATAGCACAATATGCACCTTTTTGAATGTTAATCACCTAATCCATAAAATACATTTAAAAATGATCAAACAACACTTAATCAATAATCCCCACGAAACTCTTTAGCCACGAAAATTCACGAAAAAAAATTCATTCCTAACCGATACTAGACAGGCTGTAAAGATAAATTCGTGATTTGCATAATACGCTACTTTAAAATATCCGTGAGTCCTATTTAGAACTAGATCTGTCTATTCACCCCTATTCCCCACCCCTTAAAAAAACAAAAAACCTTGCGATATCTTAGTGCGGGTGAAATTTCGGCATTTAGCGGTGCTGGATCGCATGCTAAACCAAATTGGTAGACATGAATATATATAAATAAGCAAGATTGTGTTGTCTTAGTAAGCGTTTCAAAAAAACGTACAAAAAACATCAGATTTAACCAAAATAATTCTAAACTAAGCAACCTATCTGCCCCCATTTACTCTTGTAGCAACTATGAAGGTTTTAATCACTTCAAGTTGGGCATATTCCATATCACAGAATTCACATATCAGGCTCAGCAAATTAAGTAACTGCCTACTTGATCAAAGCCATAAGCAATTTGAGGTTGCTGCGTTGCAAAATCAGCCCAATTACGGCATGTTGTTGTCACTCGGATTCGTTTCCGGCCATCCGGATGTTGATATTGCGTTACGAATTGAATCATACCACGAGCACCTTGAGGGATTGCAGCACCATGCTAAAATTACTTCAACTATTTTAACGACGATCATCATCCCATTTTGTTTGTCGCTTCAAATTCTTGTAGACTTTCTCAAGCAACTGAATTTTATTCTTGACGCATTTCCACGAATACCAAAAATCTCTGCCTCCTCTATAATAAATAAAACAAAACCGCAATAAATAGGGTTCATTTTGAGTGAGCCAGACGGAATCCAGGTGGAAGAAGTCACGAAGGGGAACGCAAATGGGCGACGATCGCATGTGATGTTTCCATTCGCATCAAATTTTCAGCAATACCCATTCCCGACAATAATCGAATTCCCTCAAATGAGAAATTCAATACTTTAAACACCTCCTCCCCTTAATGTTTCATATTCTTCAAGAACGACACCAATAAATACGCATAATTCGATAAAATTGAAAGAAAGAAATTCGTTGAGGCACACCTGAGCGACGATTTCGAGCAATACGGCGACCGTAGCTTTAGGCGATAACGCGCAGAACTTCCATTGACATGTGCCCGCTATACCCATCTCCGTATCCGATACACACGCATTCTTCACGTTGCCATTTGCACAGCATCCCAACATACCTTCCAGCTTCAAACCACCACCCACCTTCACCTGAAATTTCATTCAGAATTTATTGCTGGAAAAAAAGAAACATATCTGGTTCTCAATGTTCTTTTTTCGATATACGTCTTTATCGCAGGTCTGACTGATTAAAGTTCATTCCGAAATCGTAAACATACAACTGATAAGTTTATCTTTTGCAACAAAACCAAGTGCAAAAAAGAGCAAAAACACATAATAAACAACGCAAGACAAACCTCCATAGTGGCATTGAATCCCATTTTGAGATTTCCATTCGCATCTTTTTCGAATACTCTTTGATAGGTCTGTTTGAAGAGGGACGAATTGAAGCTATCGCCCATTACAACATTACCTAAATAAAAATAATAATAATAACAATGATATCAATAATAACTAGGATGGTAAAAATTTTACCTACAATAAGACAACTAAACTTAATTGATGAGATAAAAAACAGAATTAACCGAGAGATGATAAAACAAGGCAATCATCAACTGATGTATATTACGCCGCGGAATCTTCCGTGATAACGAGAAAAAGATAAGGTGATAACCTGCAGATACTGACACAGTTTTAAGAGCAAATCGTTTATTTGAGAAAAGAATACGCCCAAAACTGGATTTCTAAAGGCGTCTACAATCTTATAGCCCCAAAACTTTCGACCGAGATTAGACGGATATATATGTAACTGCAAAAATCTCCTCACCAGCAGTGGTATTGAAGCAAGCTCGCATTTCATTGAGTCCAGTCTGATCAAGTGCACAAGAGTAGATGTCGATAACATGACCATTCTTGACTGCACGTGCGCCGAGTCCATCGTAGAATTTGGTGGCCTTGAATTGAGCTTTCCGATTATATACCGCTTCAAATCAAATCTGATCTCACCGCGAAAACGATCAAACCTGGTCTCGCCGGGAAAACGATCTCTCTATCTACGGATTCCGTGAGTAAGACAAGCCGTCATTCTGTGCTAGCCCTATTGATGTGACCTTGGACTGATAACCTCCTATTCACAGGCTTCAGAGTCCGCCTAAATAACAAATGGTACCCTCTACTGTTTTGACCACTACATCACCACTTAATCCCGGTCCACTCAATGAGTTAAATTTGCGTAATCAGATAACCTTAGGGGTTAGTTTCATTTGCTACTGCTGCACCGAAAATGGTAAAATAAACATCTAGAGAGGCAACGATAATGAAGAGGCTGATAAGCTGATGAGGTCAATAAAACCAAATTAGCTGCATCATTGTTAACAAATTATTCAAACATGCGGAAAACGAATTTAAAGTGTAAGGTCCGAAAATGAAACTAACATCTATCAAATGTAAAAAGAAAAAGAAAGAAAGAGATAAACAGGGAGAAGGTTAGAGAGAGAAAGAGAGAGAGACCTTCTTCATATATGGGGCATTGTCCTCCTTAATGGTATGCCATGAGCGAATCGGATTCTTCAACTCTTCACCCACAACCGCACCCGGTCCATGAGTGCAAGCACCTCCAATGAAGGTCATTATACGTGCACCAGTGTTTGGGAAACTCACCTGCAATTATCAATAATAACACACCGGAGGCATATTGCATAATGCCATAACCGAACCATATGGAATTGCATTCACATGTAACAACATTCGGCCTACGTGCTGTTTGCATAGTTATGGTCTCATATAACATGTACGAACATCAAAAGTAGTGTCCCATGATACCTAGACTGAAAAATGCCCATCTGAATCCAACCCCTCTACATTCTACGTTAACTACAAGAAGGAAAGAATGGCGGAAATGAACTAGGGAGTGTATATCTGCACATATACTTATAAATATATTCTTATACATGTGCATGCAAACTTATGCATAGTTTAAATATCATATATGCGTATACGCATTCTGTCATTCCGCCGAATGACTTATAACCATACAACGATGGGCAGCCAAAAAGATGGTGAGATGGACTGAAGTCGGCCTTGAAATCGTCGCGAAAGCAAAACATCTTACAAAATTAGTTTCACAGCGGTAGTTTAACAGATTCATAAACTAAGAGCATCAAATACGCAAAAATAAGAAGACGGTTAGTCACATAAATCCATCATTCTTAAATAACGGCCATTAGCGAATACCTATTGACTACTAATATCCTCAAAGCCCTTCCAAAGTCCGAGCTTTAGGTCATACATGATAAACGCAGTCAAATCAAACTCCTATAAATTGTACCAATATAAATTCATATTTGCCTCACCTCCTCATTTGTAAATAAATAGAAGACAGCGCTTCAACCCCATCCTCCCATCTCCTTCCCAGCCTCAACCTTTCAGCCTCCTCCCTCCTTCTGCCGTAATGTTAACATAAAAAATTCTCTTCTATGGCCGTTCTAACAACCTAAAAAGAATGAAAAATTACCATCCATATTTTCACTCCCTCGCCTTCTCCACTAAAGCAATCATCACCACAATAAAAACCAATGCAAATCCGTTACATCTTCTGTTATAATAATAAAAATTAAGCAAACATATTAATGCATTCTTCTTCACATTTTCTCCCCACGGTTATCCAATTCTCAGCACTCAGTAAGGTAGCCAATTGTGGCAACAAAACTGATCACTACCTCAAGAAGAGTGACCGCAACAGCAAGTGCACTTCCGGTTGCTCGCAATGGTCGATGCCCTTGGGGCACAGGCCAACGATCCGATTGTATTTGCTCGATTAGATCATTGATCGACATATCACAATCACTGATTGGCTAAAAACATTTCTGCATGTAACTTCCTTTAATCTCTTTATATGTCTTAGACCACAGTATAGCCCTTCAATACTAAACGACTACTAACACCATATCATACATGGGTTCCCTTGGAGAGGTAAACGACACCGTCGTCATAACGTTGCATAGACATTACAGTCGTTTTGAAGGAAGCCTTAAGTATGATTTAACCACATCCGATCCTTTTATTTAAAATTTTGAAATTAAAACAACAAACAAAGCTAAAAAATTTCTGTGTATATTCTTTGCATCGGATTGGACATCACATTTTATCCAAATTAGTTAATAATGAAACATTTACAACAACAAAAAAAATCCCTGCAAATTAAACACGAACTCATTGAAATTGATTCCACTTCCTATGATCTCATTATCTTTTTTCAATATACAAATCAACTTGATCTCCAATTACCATATTAAAATTTATTCATCCGTTTCCCTCTAAACGTATTTTATCCGCTGCAATCTATCATTTCACTCTTTAATTGACTAGAAATTGACGCAGTTCTCATCCAAACCAAAAAACGATCAATACTGTCGCGCGTTTGAATGGAAATAATCAGATTATGTCTATAGAATCTATGATTCTTAGTGTTGCATAATAATAAAATGCCCTCATCGAAATAATTCTAATGTGATGATCAACTGAAAGTGTTGATGGTATACAGAAACAAACTGCGCAGAATCAACTGCTTTAAGAATTCGCTCATTTTCGGTAAATATAAAATGCTCTAAACAATTCGCTATTTTCGATAGGCCTAAATTGCTCTGAAACAATTCGCCCATTTCTACTAAGTAAAAATTACTTCAAGAAATTCGCTCATTCGTACTGAGTACAAATTACCCTCAACAATTCGCTTATTTCTACTAGGCATACTCAACTGTACCTCTCTTCCCCATTTCTAACAGCTAATTCAATTTCACCTCTAAAGTTACACAAAGAATATTAAACGCCTTTGTGAATCTTTTCTTAAATCAAAGGAATAAAACACATTTTACGCCACACCTATAAACGTATTACCTAATCACAAAAGAGAACTGAATGAGCGATCATGCATAGCAAACTAAAAGATGACATTCACAATTTCTTGTGACATCTATATATCTTTTCTTCCCAATACTTTTTTATAATTAAATTTTTAAGAGATACACCTCTATTCCCATACATCATTGGCTCGCAAAACCGTTAAAGTCGAAATACGCTTTCTAGTGGAAAATAAAGGTAATAAAGGTTACAATATTTATACAGGTACCACAATTGATCACCTGCAAATATGAATACCAACTTATTCCCCTCACTAGCGTATATAATATCACGTAAATTTTCTAAACTAGAAAGGGATACCTCACAATTTTATGAAATGCACCTCGAAATGACTACCATTCACAATAAAATACACTAGTATCGCACAAACGCTGATTTGAAATAAGGATCTCCAACAAGAAGTGGGATTGTTTCACAGCTGAGGCTACATTGGATTTTCATCTTTTATTGAATATTTGAAATCATTTTATTAGAGTTAGCCTTCTCGAAATAGACCCATATAATGCGTACCATTATACTTACCACTACTTCAAGTAAATTCTTTTAAATAGCTCAAGAAGCGATAACAATCTTATCATGTCACAATGACCGTATTGAAAATTCCATCAACGACCATTTAGTCACCAAGTTTGCCTATGCCAGCTAAATCAAAGTACGACAGGTAAGCATATAAGTAGATAAGTCATAAGTGCAACTAAACATATCCCGCATATTTTCGTCGCTACGATGCTGCAAACAACCGGTAACAATAATCACGTTACTTACCATACTTACGCTCCAATTATAAAATCGGCATCAAAGCAATCACACTTCGGTGACTACATAAAGTTAACAAATCTCAACCTATGGAATAAAAGACTTTCCATATATCCTCACTTCTAATTATCAAATAAAATCTCATTCAATAGTGGCCAAAAATAAAATTTTGGGCATTTTTTACTATTATTATTCGCTATATATTTGAAGAAAAAAAAAAGAAATGAAAAATCACGAACATAAATTAAAAAACTATAAAAAATATGACACCTGTTCAACGAGTAATAATACTGCCTCATGCACCAATTATTAGCATTCCTTTTTTGGATGCCAACAACGAATATAACAATTCTGATATCTTCTTCGGCATACTCGTGAAGCTCTTCTATGAATGCTACGAACACTCTATAACAATCCAAAACGTCCAACTCAACCGGCTCACAAGTTAAATAATAGTGCTTCAATTATAATGCTACATAAAATAACAAAAACCCCTTCAAAACGAACCTGAATAAATTTATTGTATGGCAACTGTGGGTGTGGTATTTGCCCTGTCGGCGCTCCGTGTGCACCTGGCATTGCACCCATTTGCGCACCAGGGTAGGGTGGTCTTTGTGGCAATATACCACCAGGTGCCATACCACCCATCGGCGTCGTATGCCCTCCAGGTGTATTCTGTCCAGTAGTATGTCCTCCAATATTGATCGAAATAATATCCCTCAATTGCTTTTGTGTAACTTCTTTCGCCCCCTAAAAAATTCACAGATAATTAAACACAATTTCTATAATGATCACAAATACAACTTCTAGGCATTTTCAAATTTTTTAAAATAATCCACTAAATCGATTGAATTTCATGATCCGACCACTCTACCCAATAATCTAAAATTGACTGTCGTAAAAAAAAAAGAAAAAAGAAATGGCCGAATAAAAGACTTGATCATCAAATAGATGCAATCTCATCACAAAAATATTTTAGTATAATTGGAACAAAACGTTGCAATACTCATTAGTCAATTGCAATGCCATTCAGCAAAATTACCCATCAATAATCTCCGGCTCATCCAAACATCAATATCCGATCCGATTTTGATTCATCTATATTGCAACGAATTGCAAAAAATTGCAAAAATATTGCAACAAATACAACAAAAAACAATAATCAAGAAGATACACCTCAATTCAATACTCATAGATGACCTTGAATATTACCTAACTCAATAAAACAGAGATTCTCTCCTCTCAATCCAATCTAAATAATCATCAATTAACGCATAATTTACAAATACTAATAACTGCATTAATAATGATTGTGTTTCAATAAGAATATTTTCTTTTAATTATAAAAAACAAAAAAAAAAAAAATTCAACAAACATTTAAAATATTCAATAATACTCATGGAAAAATATTTATTTATTTACATATTTATTTATTTACCCCACTAAACTAATAAACAATTAAACTTCCTACTATATCCATCTGTTCTATTACAAATTACTATGTTCATTATGCGTTAATCAGTTAAAAAGAATTCCATATGGGAATGTCAAATATAAATGGGCGTGGTCTAAATAAAGAACCGCCTCTATTATTGTTCACATTGCAATCGCGCTTCAATCCATCCATTCTAATCTCTTTCCTAGTTGTTCGCTGATTTATATATTTCACTACAAATATTGCAATTTACTATCTCATTGCAATTGCAATCTTTATATTCCATCGCATTCTTTCTTCATCTTTACTTCAAACAGAAAAAATCTTTTGGTAATTTTTTAATACTTTGGTAATTTTTGGTAATTTTAATCTTCTTTATGCAAATAAAATATACCTACTGAATTTGAATGATATATCAATTAGCTAGATGATCTACTTGAGAATTTGAGCCGTTCGAATAGAAACCTTAGAAATGAATGGGAGAATCAGGTGGCACTTAAATATTTTCCACCTGTGAGAAATACCAGTTTTGTGTAAAATGAAAGAATTAAATAACATGGGACTAATCTTTACAATACGATATGGTCAATAAGGCAGAAATAGGTAGCAGAAACTCGGCAGATAGTGTGATAAAACTGATAACCTAGCTGAAAGCTGATAACATATCAGCACCCTCAGCCCTGAGTCGCCGATTTATCTATGATCGCTTCTCACCTTCCATTTATCGGATTTACCTGAGACATAGGATATAGATTTACTTCCAAAAGCAACTTATGCTCGCGAGTATGCACATAACCAAAGCTCGAATTAAGAATTCTAATCTCCATCATAGTACTCGATGCTCTACATCTTGATAGCAACCATTAGTAACGATCGTTCACCTATGATAGTATGCAAATCTCGACGAATAAATCCCGGGAAAATATGATTCAATCCCTCCTTAATACCTATCGGGTAAATTACTTGATATTTACAGGTGGATCATGTCAACGGGTGGCCTAATCGCATTGTTCAACGTATTTTGGGCGTATGGCATATGTGAGGCACTTATTCTAGGGCCATCAGACGAGAATCGCTATTCTGTGATATATGCACGACCATGGACATCAACCAAAACCATCGATGAGATCGTCGACAGTATTGACGCACAAATTAATAAGAAATTCATAAACACCAATCGATACAACGCTAACAACAATATGGTATCATGTGTTCATTTCAGAATTCTGTTTACAATTCATTTAGAATAGCAAATAGCAGTGAGATAAACAATAACTCCCCCACCCCCCCCCCCGAACCCCTCTTCTCTTATCCTATGTTACTATCACCTTGCCATCATAGTGATAATATTCCCTTATTAGAATGTAATCAATAAGAAGCCACTTGAGAGGATTTCACTCCTCCATTCTATTCTTCAAAAACATTCAACTGATTGGAAAACTATTCGCATTTTTTAATTACCAAAAAATCGCTCTTATGCATTTTTTCTAAAGCGCGGAAGAACCCATCATTCGAATTACTAAAATATGAAGCATTCGGTAAAATTTACCTATCTTCATTAGCTCATTATTCGTCTATTCCACACCTTTCTTGGAGGGGAGGGGAGAGGAAGAGGAAGGGAAAGAGGGTATGAAGGGAGGAAAAGTATGTAGGAGCAAAAAACAAGATAGAGGAGACCCTCTGGATACTGCAATTCCTATTTCCATTTCCATAATCTACAAACTCCCAACAAATAAAATTCAAAGAAACCAAAAGTTGATCCTATTGCTTTAATTATGATAGCATACTTTACAGCCTGAAGATCGATCATTGGTTAAACGATACAATCGAATCGGAGGGATGATCGTAATGGGACGGCGGAAGTAGATAAACTCTCCAAATGACAAATATATAAATTCGTGATTACCTTACCGTTCATTATGTCCACCTTTTAATTGTTATAAATATTTTGACCATCTCATATAATGCAAACACATCATAAGTATGTCACTATATAGGTGTGACAATTGAAATTAGCCAATAAAGGTGCAATAATTGAAATCAACCAACAATTTAATTAAGAATAACTTCAATAAAAAAAATTTACCTCCGAAGTTATTATAAGCACTAATACCACAAAACGGGAAATTGCACGGGGGAAAAACTGTAATATATTCCATAAATATGTAAATTACCGATAACTGTAAGCCTTATGAATCTTCATCATCATATCTTCAATTATATTCAACAAAAAACAGAATCTTCCTATATTCATTAAGACTATCAATCGCCGCTGACCAAGAAGTTTTCATTTTTCCAACAATTAGAGATATTTTTTCCCGAATAAATTCCTAAACTAAATAAAAATTTCCATTTTCCAAACTTTCCAAATTCATTCGAATATCAACAATAACAAAAAAAAATTTTTCCAATTTTTAATGAAAAATTTTCCACAAGAAATTTTAACGAATAAAATGCTTCCGCATTTCAAATGAACGTTCTTTTGAGTTAACAAAGTACATAAAATATCATTGTTCGAAAGTATACAAGCACGTTAACCTACAGAATTTTTTTTTGGCGAACAAAAATTCAAAATCCCCGTTTGAATTCGCGCTTGAATAAATTCAAATAAAATTGTAGTCATTAGATATTTGAAAATTATTTGAAGCGGAACGAATTGCTATTCAAAAAAGCGTTCTTCATGAGACAATACGAAAAAGATCTCTTCTCTAATAGATCCGAAATATTATATTTTTCAGCGTTTTCAATGAAAATGCGACCTCTTTTTATTAAAAAGTAAAAAAGGAAAAAAACGGTACATCCGATCGGTAAACGGAAAAACAGCACAAAATAAAAATATAAAAATAGCAAAAGTTCAACAAATGCCTCAAGAACCAATAGAGGCTACACCTCGATTGGCCAGTGACCATGACTGGGATCTATCTAATTCGAGACCTTCAAAAATAAGACGACAAAAAAGCAAGAAAATTTCCGATCAAAGAGAATTAGATCAAAGATTTTTTTTTCGAATGAAGTGGGGCAGAAAAGTTTGTGAAGAAAATGTGAGCAAAACAATTTTAAACTTTCCCTATCTCATATTTTGCTGATAGCCTTCAAGATCAAGTGTCAAGACTTCAAAGTATAATGAAGGGAGGGCAAGATTCCACTAAAATATTTCGAGTGCTCAATGCCACTCAGAATTATATCGTTTCGACAATCAACTTATCGGCGTTGACTCCCTGCCCGATCCTAAATCGTCGACGATGCGAACTTAAATCTCATTAGCTGAACGCTATCAAATCATGCGAATTAGTTACTTCCGATCGTCGAATCTAGCCTGGCAGCTGCTACCTATTATACCCCATAACCAATAGCCACTAGAAAACTCTTCGAGGATCTCACGCGCTGAGAAAAAAAAAGTGATTTTCCTTTAAAACAAAAAAAGTCTTTTCCTTCTTGTGCATGATTGAACCCGACAGCCATCCACAGCCGCTACCTTCCTAATAGCAACTGGATAGAGATGGCGTGAGGTCTAATGGTTGCTCAATTCCTGAAGCTCTTAACAAAGCCCTACCTTGAAAACGTACGAACGCGAGATGCCTTGAACAGACAATTCGTGCAATTCGACCATTCGACCAAATGTGATGAGACCAACTAGTGCATCGGCTGGCAGCAAAGACAGAGCTGTCTGAACTGACTCCTTCAACGCTTTCAACTCTTCAGCACTCATACACGTATCCACAACGAATACAAAGATCGGTGGAAGAGTTGTCGCCTTCTATAAATGCATTTCTGTATAGATCATTCGATGCAAGTTGGCACTCATAGTCAGGCAATGAGCGGGAAAATCAAAAATTTAAAATTGATACTCACAGTCAGGCAACGGGTGGGAAAATCAAAAACTTGAAGTACCCGTCATTAAAAAAATAAATAAATGATAAAATCAAAACGTCAAATATATTCACAAACGAATTCACCTATGCCAAAACCTTTCTCTGGCAATTTTTTCACCGCGATAGGTAAAAGCATAAATGTTTTTCACAAAAAACCATACCCTAAGGGTATATTCGATGGTCGTGAACTGAGGATACAGCTCGGGTGGTCGATTATCCTCGGCGATCATTCCATAGTGTGGTGGGAATGGATTGCGCTGATTACAGAATGGGCACGTCCAACATTTGCTACGATAGTCGACCATGCTGAACAAGCATTTCATTTAAGTGAATCGCTTAAATTTTAGGGTTTATCCGTCGCTCCAACTATGGTACATTCGTCTGTTTTATTCCCCCTCCCCCCCCCCCCTCCAAACACTTTTTGGTTACAATATCGATGTTACTATGAAACTTAAAGACCATCTAGGCAAACCTCAGAAAAGCTTTCACGAAAACGATTATCGAAATTTAACTCAGATATTTGCATCGTAAAAGCAAAATCACCCGAACAGATTCGGTGATGGATTACAAAAACTCACAAGATTTAAATAAAATATTGCAACGGTAAAATTAAGAAATTCTATCTAAAGACAAGGAAAAACATTCTTAACCATTGTTCTTTATAGGCAGTTTGGGATTAGGTTAACCATAAGACTCTCTGAAGACTATGTATATCTACGATAACAGACTTTTTTTGCACAATTTTTCAACTTCAAGACCAAACAACTGAATAAAACGCAGATCATGGGCTAGGACCGATCTCTTTTTAGGTTATGAATGGGTACAGGTTTAATTCATACCTCGAAGCATTATAGCACTCAACAAGGATTGATCTGCAATAATGAAGGCACAATGCAAATGTCGAAAAAAGCGACGATGAAATAAAATAAAATTGCAACTGACCATAATGGATTAAGGACCGCCTTGCATGATGCTCGCTGACAAAGAACCGGATCGTACTCTAATGGAGGTTGTTGTGGTTGGTCAGCCGGTCGTTCCTGAAATCTTGGTGATCAAAAATTTCACCTCGATCACACGCAACCAAATCTCCACCGTCTTCCAAATCAGTCACCGATCGGCGTTCTCAAACTTGAGTTTCAATCGTAAGAAATATCTGACCCAAACATTTTTCGCAACAAGAAGTAGATATACCTATCTATGTGGTGTTATGGGATGAAAACTTACTCAGCAGCGAGTATGATCTGTTATGTAGACATTTCTGTTTTTCATAATCCCCCCCCCCTCACCCAAAAAAAGTCGTCGTCCATCGTTCAAAGAAAAGGGGTGAAAGACACGCATCTGTAAGAAAGAGGATGCTCTTTCCCATTCTTGTGTCGTTCACTTTTCCAGACTTTGAACACACGTAATCGAGGCGTCGACAACTACCTTGACCTCAGGTTTGTTCCTGAGAGCATATAAATGCCGAAAGCTTAAACAGCTTAAAACATCCCAAAGGTGGGGACCGGAATCGGGTCCTACCCACGGTTGAAAGTTACGTTAAGTGTAGTCCCGGTTAAAGCCCGACTGAACCAACACCGGGTCACCACTGAGGTCAGATTGAATGCAAGGTGAGAATCCACAATATTGGATCGCATCGAACAAACATTGACAATCTTTGAGAAATTGCACACCTTAAGTGGAGTGAAGAAGACAGCAACCGGTACAACGAGACGTTGTGCATCGATACGTGAATGGGGCCACATATTCCATGTCATTTGGATACCGTCGATGTTTGCCTGATTGGCCAAATACTCCTCCCATGTTGCCATCGTCCTTTAAAGTAATTTTGCAGATAAATAAATAAATAAATAAAAATACAACATCAACGGCAAAAAAAAGAAGAAAAACTTTGACAACAATACAATCAAAGATCAACTATTCTTATGAGACGACATAAATTAGAAATGACTAATAAATATTTTCTCTTTGAATATGATCAAGAATTTCGAATTTATAGAATCAAATGCGAGTAGAGGAAATGGAAAATCTATAAAATCGACAAAATATAATAAAATCCCTAAATTTAATTCATTTCTATAACTGCAAATATTTCATTTTAAACACATCAAAAATTTAGGAATGCAACAAAAAGAAGACGAAACCATTCAACCGCCCTCTGTAACAAGCAAAAACGTTAATGAACTGCACCTCACTCGTCAATCTCAAGCAAGCTGAAATACGTATACAAAAGAAAAATTTGATCAACATTGCACTCTAAGATCTAAATACAGCGTTTTCAATATTAAGCAAATATATTGTCTCGTTATGCAATATTTAAACTTAAGCTGAAATGATCACAACGCAATTCATCGGTAATTCGGCGATATTTCCTCTAATTTATCACAATTTATTGCATTATGCGCCTAAATATCCACGTCAACGAACACTTTGCTGAAAAGTTCTGTATCATAACATCGCCGAAATGGAAATTCCCATTTTTATCAACCATACTTCCTCAAAAACTTTTGCTTATTTTATAAAAACTGTGCATAGAATTTCACTTCACGTCCGCTTTTTTAAATTATGGAATAATTCTTGCTGTACTGTGGACGGTTATCGTATTATTCAGAAACTCATTTTCCATTATTGTTGCTTTCCACCTTCGAGTGGTGGGGGTTGCCAAATATTGTTGGTTATGATCGTCAGGCAACCAAATAAGATAGATCAATGTTTTGATAACCAGTCAAAAAACCATAAGCCAACGATATCCACGGATAGGTGGTGCTAATTCCCGGAGCAGATGTTGAAGTTAACTCGCTCATTCACCATGGATGTTTCCAATTGTGGCTATTTATTATGTTCTATTCGTTGTGCTATGCATATAACATTAGCAAAAACGATGAGCACCCTAAGGCCAACTGTTAAGATAGAATTAATGTCATTATAGATCAAAGCGCTTTTTATTAAATAAATATAATTATTGAAGTTTTATATGAATTAAAACGTACTTCATTGCTAAAGTGTTAAGTAAATATTTGTTATGATTTCGAAACGTTTAAATAAACAATCTTTTTTTTTTATTAGGAAATTACAAACATTCTTTTTCTAAGAAAAAAAAAATTCTAATCACTTATTTCAAGTTTCCTATATATGCAAATATCAGTGCTTAGTGTTAATTCACTAATTAATTGCTCAAGATCTAATAGCGATTACTTGAAATGATATGAAATTAAGCTAATATTGGTGTATTAGCCTATTTCAATACAAATATTCCATATATTCTCTAGCTAGCTGAAATGTTTTTCAATCCGCCGCATACTCTACTATAAGATGAATCGATCTTACTTCATCAAAATCTATAGTACCGAAAACATCGTTAATACAACTATAATATTGACTTGTCTTTATAACTTACTTTTATTTAAGATAACGCTCTTAAAATAACACCCGAACGACTTATATTTAAATACCTAAACAATTCTAAATATGTATTTGAACTTCCGATTGATTTTATTAATCGATGAATCAAATCAAAACAATAAAAAATAAAAAATCGTTTCATATCCACACAACATATTTGTATGAGAATATGGGATCGATCTTCGATGTATATTTGCTAAAAGTAATTAAATGAGTTTCCACTCTATTGAAGTATTTCGCTGTTTTTACCGCTTATCTGAAAGAAATAATAAAGATAAGCATAATGCACTCCCGAATAACCAAAAAGAATGAACCGTATGACTAAGGAATGGTGAATACCTTTTCAAAGCTAATGCTTACTACATTTTTTGGCATAAGTTGGTCAAATTTGAGAGGAAACTGTTTCTATTTCAATGAAGCAAACGTGACAGCTGGGCCTACCTTAATCGTGACAGCCGAATATAGCTTAATTGTGACAACCGCATCAAGCAACTTACATTAATGTCATATGCAATTAATTTATTCGTGTGTCTAGCATTTGTAAATGTTTGGAGATATTTGCATATAAGTAAATCGATGCATTTCAGTAAGTGAGTCATACAGGTCACTTCGTGGAGTCATTAATCGATAATAGATGGCTGAACAACAACAATCATCGAAATCCGACGTTCCTTGTATAGCTTTTGCTTGTTTTCAATTTTCTTCTCTCTTGGAAAAAACTTTTTCTTTTTATTTTTTATTTCAATGATTCCATTATTTTTCTCATTAATTTATATATTTTATAGCTTTGCTTAGGAAAAAAAATTTTAAAATCCTTTTCTATATATCGTCTCATAAAAATGGAAAAATGTTTTAATATCCACTATTAATCCAATAATGTTTTATTTTTAGTATTTTAATATATTTTGCAGCATGTCAAGGTCTAGAAGTGGTTCCAATTGAAGAGTCATCGAATCAGCAATACCCGGATCCACCAAGTCCGCAACCATCAGCATCAGGTTTCAATTCGTTGAGGCTTTCTTCTGATGGATGCTCTAATCAACAGGTGAGTGCTTTTAACGATTCATTCAACCGACTCAGCAAGAGCATATAATGCAATATCAAGGTGTTAGCCCTTAACTTTACATAGGTATTGTATCGTTTATGAGCGTTTATCATCGGCTTACTAGTTCTTTTAAAGGCTCCGGTGGGATTAAGGAGAGGGAGAGGAAGAGATTAAGCGTGTTTATCTTTTTTTTCCGGATTCTACTGCTACCCAAAATTTTCGATCCATAATTCTGAATGGGATATTCCATTTAAATGATGTAAAATTTATTTATTGCTCGTATATAATGTTCTAACGGCTTTTCTTATTGTTAACAATCGTCAATATAGATATGTTTTTTTTACAGATTTTACCAGAAAATTCTGAAGTCTCAAGAATAGTGGCATATGGATTTCGTGATCGTCGTGATAGAAGTGCCAATTGTGGTAGCACTGTTATTCCGGTTGGTGGAACACTCTCTCGTCCACTCAAAAAGAAGCATCGTAAGATTTATTTTATTTATTTATTTTTTTTTGCAAATTTTAAAGCTCTATTGCATCTTAGAAATTTCGATCACATCCGAGCTCATAGGGGGTTAGGGTCATTTGTTCAAGGAAAGGGGGTTGTAGGAGAGGGGAGTTGGGAAAGGAAGGTTGTTTCTCCTCAATCGTTCATTTGATGTGATGACCTTCGATTGACGTTTCAGAAACAGGTTTATAACATTTCAGTAAAAAAAACTTCTAAACTTACGAGTATTGATTTCCATTTGTTTCATCAATATTCCACTATCGATGTTTTAGTTTGATTTAGATTTACCACTCTCATAAAAGGTATATTACCTAGTTTTCCAAACTTATTTTACCTATATTTACCTTTAGTAGAGTGTTTTATTTCACTGTTATTTTTGGGTATATTAGAATGTGCATAGGTAAATTTTGGTGTTGATTTATTTATCTCATTATATTCACTAATCTAATTGCAATAATTATTATTCAAATTTAGCGCCAATGTTGATATGCGAATCGGATTTCAAAGCGACCGTAAGAGAGAGAAATGCAGCAATGTTCCTCAATGAATGGCTCGCTGATGTATATTTCATTGTCGGTGCAGAAAATGTATGAAATTTGCATATTTTCTTAAAGAAGTATTATTTATGCGGCAATTATGCGCATTTAATTTAATGTATTCTTTGTTGCTTTAAAGCTGTTGACATTTGAATAAAGTTTACAATAATGGCTGGTCAGGTTTTGCATAAATTCATTGCATGTTTCGTTGATAGTGGAAACTAACTACCGTGTGCCTTTAATATAATACCCCGGTGCTTTATTTTTTCGGATCTCGAGGTGTTCTTTTTTCACAATGATCCAATATATGAAAAAGCATACTCGAGGTTGTGAGTTTTATCGATCGGCTATCAATTATGAGTTTGGGTGGTGTCTTGTAGTGTATCAGTTTTTATCGATCGGTCTTTCAACTGTTGTGTTGTTATTGTTAGATCGTTGATGCTCTCTTACTAAGGTTAATGTACAGTGAATTGAATCTATAAATACTTGTTTATTTGTGTAAGCATGTTTGCTTGCTGCTATCCACCAACGAAATTTACTGCGTGCTGAAAACGAGGATAAGTCACCAGGTGACCCGACTGCAGTTAAAAAGGACCCATAAAAGTTTAGCAGGGTAATTTCAATACTCATCGGTGTTTCCTCTTCTTTTAGGGTATATCTTAAAAAACATGACTTCAAATCAATCAATAATTACATAGAGTGTACGAATATTTTTTAAAGATCTATTTTCAATTATTGTTAAGAAGTATATTTTCTTCATTTCATCTAAAGCTTATTTGTTTTTTTTTTTTTGTTCAAATATTTGCAAATGTTTATTGAAATACAGGATCGTGAGCATATTCCGGCACATTCATATGTATTATCGATAGCGTCGAGTACGTTTAGTGCAATGTTTCATGGTGGGTTCGAAAAGAAAACTGAAATCGAGATTCCCGATGTTGAACCGATCGCCTTTAAAGTACTCCTTAAGTATGCTGTTTTTATCGATCATTATTATTGCTTTAAAGTTTTATTGATGTATTAATATAGAACAATGAGTTTATTAATTTTTTTTAAAATATGATCGTGAAGTGAATCGTGCATTAATTGCTGTTGAAAAACCATTTTTGGGGATATATGAAAGTATATGCGCTATTATCCTTTATGGATAATGAATGAATTCAATAGTATTCAAATTTTCGAGCATTTAATTAATTTAACTTAATAATATTCAAATTTTTGACCATTTAATTAATATAATTTCCTCGATTAATAAAAGGAACTTGCTGTTTTTCGTCGAATAAATATTTCATATTTTTTTCTTATTTTAGATATTTATATACGGATGAAGTTGATATTAAACCTGAATATGCATTATCAACTTTATACGCATCAAAGAAATATTTTATCAGTTATCTTTCACGAGCGGTTATCACATTTTTAGAGGCGAATTTGAATGCTGAAAATGTTTGTTTACTTCTTTCACAAATTACACTTTTCGAAGAGGAAGAACTTATCAAAAGGTTTGTGCTTTTCTATTAAATTTTTTTTCTATTATTTTTTATTGTTTTTTTCTTTTATCATCTTGCAAAATTTTACAAATTTTATTTTTAAAAAAATATTTGTTAAATTAGAGATTTGATTTTTTTAAGGAAGTTGGAAGATGAATTTTAAGATTTCATTTCCGTTTCATATATGAAGAACCGAAATTTTCACTTGTTCATTGGTTTGTTTGATTATATCTTTGTTCATAAACTTAAAAATATAATTACTTTCTCCTTATAGAATTCTGATATTTTTATTGTTTGAAATATTCACTTATCACCCCCTCTCTCAGCCCCATTCCAAATTGAAATATTGCGGCTATGGTACTGAAAAAAAGTGGTTATTCTAGATGTTGGGAGGTGGTGGACGCTAATGCAGAATGTGTTCTTCGTTCAGAGGGTTTTCTAGAGATCGATTTCACCCTTTTCGAGCAGATTATCTCACGAGAGACACTTATTGTTCATGAAAGGACTATTTTTGAAGCGGCTGTCAAATGGGCAAAAGCCGAATGTATCAGGTTGGCTGCTTTTCTACTGCGCTTATGTTTACCAGTCGTCGTATAATCCTGCCCTCCCCCCCCCCCCTCTCCACCCCCATCCTTGACATATGTACCCTCCTCAAAGTTTTTTCGATAGCCTTAGAAACCCGTAAACTCCGAGGAAAGGAAAGAGAAGCACGACATTATGCAATATCCTACCAGAAAGATCGACTTTACATGTTACATTAAGTTAGAGGGAAGAGGGGGGGGGGGGGTAGGATAAAGTAGCCGGGAGTATGTTGATTATTACAAAAGTAAGAGTAATTATTGTATTAAATGTTTTTAAGTTTTGATGATTTCATTTTAGACGTCAGCTTGAGACAAATGTGAGGGATATTCGTTATGTGCTTGGTGATGCATTTTATCATATTCGTTTCCCAGCGATGACTATTAGCGAATTTGCGAATGGTGCAGCAAAGTCTGATCTCCTTAGCTGTCAGGTAAATTGCACTTCCTGCAAAACTTACCCACACCTATGATTATTGGTTGATATACACTTAAGCAACTATTAATTTTCAAAACATGTTGCCCATTATACCTTCTCAAATATGTTGCCCAAATGACCTCTTATTTTTCAACGGATAAAGTGAGAGGGATCATATAATTATACGTTTAAAGCACTTGGCATTTCCACATTGATGTGGTTTTTGATTCATCTCTCAAATCTAAGTTTTCTTGGAGTTTCATCGAAGATAATGTCTAGTTTTGGCGTTTCTTTGAAGTGGCCTGAAGTTCAAGGAGTAAACATCAAGCTTTATTGTTTATTGTTTTTGATTCTGATGTAAAAACTGGCAGTTTTAATGCCTCCGTTTTTTTTTGTGTTGAAACTTTGATAAAATTTGATCATTGCTGAGCCATTTATCTCTTTCAGTTCATTTCCTTCCCGATAAAACAAGGAAAGTTGTTATGGGTAAACTATTATAGGCATTTGTTTTCACTAATCGTTTATACGCTAAAGAAATCTAAAATCAATGCATGAAGCGTCAATTAAATGAACAATCACCATATATAAATATAACTGAATAAATAGAAAGATGAGTATAAATATAAGTGATATATATATATATATATATATATTTCAGGAGATCAATAATATTTTTCTGCATTTTGCTGCGGAGGAAAAGCCACATCTACCTTTTCCAACGGAATCGCGTTGTGGCTTACCATTACATGTATGCTCACGATTTCAGACTGTTTTACAGGGGTTTGTTGTTTATATTTATTTGTTTTACTTGTAATATACAAAATCTTTTATGTAATTAAGGATAATTGCATAAGGAAGGAAAGTCCAATCGATAGTTTTGGATCTATGTTATGAGGTCGATTATCGGTTTAGAATTACCAGGTTTAATTATTGAATTTGATTTTGCATATAGATTTCTAATATCGTATTTATGCAGAAAATTTGTTTTGCACTTAAGGCTATCTTCTATTCAAATATTTCTTAAATAGGCGTTCGATATTTTCCTTTTTTCCTGAATTTTCATAAATACTGAATTTTTTCTCAGTTTATATCACTTCAAATAAGGAATCTAATAGATTTCAGTACAAATCAATGGCGTTATCGTGGACGTTGTGATAGTATTCAATTTATAGTGGATCGACGAATCTTCGTTGCTGGATATGGTCTTTATGGTAGTAGTACTGGACAGTCTCGTTATAATGTATTACTACTATTTATTTATTTCTGTTTTGCTTATTCTTAATTGTCATTTGTGTAGAAGTGAAACCCTCTCTCCCCTTCCCCGTGGGACTATGAATATAAGAAGAATTCGAGGGATAAAGACCGGAATACCGGAATGTTCGAAAACTGCTAATATAAAAGAGATTGGAAGGGTGGGGATTCCGGATAGAGGGGCACTGCAGTGAAATGGATTAATCCCGACGGAGCTAAGGCCGTATATAGGAAGGTGCAATGAGTGAGTTACCTTTCTACAACGATCAATTCAACTAAGTTCACCTTTATTTTCCGTTTGATAGATTCGCTTTTATGTTATATCTGAAATGTTTCATTCACGGAGTCGATGCGTTAAACTATTGATTTTACTTGCGATGGGATATACTGCATAAATGCCTAGATAAGACATTTCATTGCCACACATACATTATAATGAACATTGAATAGTTTTGTTTACCCATTGGTAATATTTCATCCTTAAATATTATTCTTAGCGAATTTTTTATTTGCTTTTCTTTATTATCGATTATCGAGTATATTGTAACAGGTAGTGATTGATGGGTATATAGCCGACAAAAGCGTTATGAAGCGATCGATGTTTGCGGTGTGATTGCTGGTGTTTATCCCCTTTTTTCGTTGCTTTCTTCGATGGAAATATAGATGAATAGCTGTTTGGATGCGTACGATGTAATTTTAATTTCAGGTCAGAATGGAACTAAAAAAAGGTCAAGAGGTATTAGATAGTATTCAAGGACCACTGTATTCTTCAGGCTTTCCTGAACCACAACCGCTTTTATTTCATCATCCAATTCAGGTGAATTGTTAATGTTATTAGTGGATGGTAGTGATAGATGCACTTATGGGATGACAGTTTTCATATTTGAGAAGTGGAATGTGGTAATCGATTCAATTAATTGGGTCATAGATCAATCTGTTTTATCAACAGGAAGGATTCTAATTTAAACAGTTTTTTACGAATTGCTTTCAGTTTAAAAAAAAATTTTTTTTTCGATTTTTTCCATACTTATTGATTTTCCTAGATGACTTAAATTTCTTAGTACAATTTTTCTTAGCCTTAATATTAGCATGACTATTATTATTCAGCAATATTCATTGTATTATCATTCAAAAAAGTTGTTATAGATCGACGCTGATATACAATATACTGCATCCGTAACAATGGAAGGAAGTCAGTTAAGTCATTTCGGGCAAGAAGTTAGTTGTATTCTTTGTATCGAAAAAATGGGAGTCAATATAGTTTTCTTGGCGAGAGTTTGTAGACCTTTTATTTTGAATTTGTTTCCGCAATTTTTAAGAAAGAGATAAGGTTAAGGGTTAGGGTAGGGTGGGGAGGGGGGGGGGAAGGGGGGGGGGAAG
>JAAVTS010001506.1:4889-22720 GCA_022845575.1 Baylisascaris ailuri
TTATTTATTTATTTATTTATTTATTTATTTATCTATTTATTTACTTATTTACTTATTTACTTATTTATTTATTTATGGATGCAAAGTATAACAAAGTTCAGCTTGATAACCTGAGGAAAGCGACAGCACTTTTTATCCAAATAAAAATCATAAGTTTATATATGCTTTAAGGTGAACGTATCATAAGTACTGAGTGAGTATCATAAACACATTAAACGATGCCTAACACTTACGAAGAACGCTTCATATAGTTGTGAATTATACGATAGAGCAAAGAACGTTGTTCGGATTTTAATATGAAAAGGTGACGCAAATTTGCATAAGAAAATATATTTGTAAAAATAGATATAAATTCGAGTGAGCACAATGAGAGAAATTACGAATGTCGACTATATCGGTCAGATATTTCCTTTGTTAGTACCATTTAACGGGCATAATTTATTCATTTGGCATTAAAACTAGGCTAAGCTGACCGGTTCTTAAAATAGCTCATCCAATCAACCATCCACAACATTTGCACTACTATTCTCTTTATAATTTGAATAAATTCTAATTTTATTAATGTGTTGGTAATCGATAAAATGTTAACGATATGCAAATTTTGCAACAGTAATGCAATCGAATATGCTTGAAAGAAAAGAATTTTTTTTTTTTATTTCATACAAAACCAATTGAATATTTCCAATCAATGAAATTAGAATAAAATATGCAAATTTATTGTATCATATAAACAATACACTTGAAGTTCAACATCCTTTCAAGATAATCTTTTGATGTTCCAATAAAAATAAACCACAATATTGATAGCATTTAGAGTGCCTTAAATAAATAATTGAAGATAATGAATTCAATAATAAAGAGGTGCTAAAAAATTTTCAAGAATGATCGATTAAAAATGTAAACTTTTAGGGAATGAAAACAAGAGAGAGAAAGAGAGAGAGGGAGAGGGACGAGAGGGAGAAAGGGAGGGAGAAAGAGGTGACCTAAGAGTTTTGAATCATAGAAAGACATTCAACACCAATTAAAAAATTGCATCTATCGATTATAATGGTACCCTCTTTGAAAATTGTATTTACTCTCCTCGAAATAGATTGCTATTCCTCTGCTATTCAATTTCCTATTTCCCACATAAGAGGGAATTTTTTGAGGAAAGTTGCTATCAGAGTGATAAGGAAATTCTTTGGGGTATTTTTCTGATTAAATTGTTCGATAGAAATTTTCAAAAAATGTAAATTATATTCCAAAATATTTTCCGCAAAATTTATACAAATAAAGTGATCTAGCACTAAAAGTATAAAAGTAACTCTCTCAATATATTTTATTTTTATTCGTTTCGAAGGAATATAAGCCTTCTTGTAAATAAATAGTGAATTTCTCTCTCGTTCATAGGTTTTTGAGTATTTATTTGCTTGATGCCTTCAAATTGGTCAATTTATTGAGCAATTCTATCAGCGTATATTTAAAGTTATCGATATGAATGAAATCAAATGAAATAGAAATAATGATTTATGAGATGCGAAGAAAAAAAAAGAATATTTTCTGAGAAAATCCCAACATAAATAAAGAAAATTGTTAGGGAAAATTCAGATAATTTTGGAAAAAAAAATTTAAGTAGCGCACCATCGCATGAATTTTCTCTCATTGCTTTCAGCAATTTTTATTTTCTCTAATGCCAATTATTGAGCAATTCTTGAAGGGAATCATCTCTCTCCTTTTTTCTTTCTTTTTTTTTTTTTTTTAATTTCTGATGATTGCCATCTAAGTGAAAGCACAAACTATTGAATAGATGAAGATCATTTAACGGACAATACTAGATAATGACGAATGTGGACGGCGATGAACCTAAATCAAGGTTGCAGTACGACGAATTTTTTCTAAAAAATTTCAAATGCAGCAATAAAAAATGCCTAGTGAACTTCAATTTTTGAATGAATAAATCCTTAAAGAAGCATATGGATTATTCTAGAGTTTGTTTCGTCTGTCTCTTCTCCAGTACCTTCACTAAAGGATAAGTGGATAATCCTTAGAGACAATTTATGAGATGTGGTAAAGAGTGGGCAAATTTAGCATAATGAATAGAATTTTATATAAATATGGTCTTTATTTTGGTTGGGTATTTAACTCGATAAATGCTGCAGTGCTTTATTTAATAATTTACTTCCTTAGTCCAACTGTTTTCAGATAATGCCTATAAAGAGGATGAATAAAGTTCTTCCATAGACCATATCTCAGCATCGTAATGAATTAGTATCATACACTTATTCTATCGTTATGTGAGGTCTTTCTAGGCTGGCTAGCAATGAACTCGAATGGATATTGCAAATTATATAGGTTCGAGATTTTATATAAGGGTAATTTTCTATGAATATTAGTATCGCAAAGATATTTTTTAATCGTTAGATGAGGAAGTTACATAAATCGACCGACGTTCTTATAATGCAACACCTATTGTTTTTCAGTATTTCACATTATTTCCTTTTCCCTTCTTAGCTCTTTCCTCCTTTTGTTAATTCCCCTTCTTGGCAATGTAAGCATTAGGCTGCTATCAACTGAGAAATTATGCTAAGTAATACCTCTTGATGAAGGCAATATAAAAGCTATGCAAATCGATTGGCTATCAGTCGTGATACGCCATTCCAATCCGATAAAATAAAATAACTACTAATAAAAGTTAACATTGCAAATTGAATAATTTTATAATGATAGAATTTACTGGAAATATAGATTTAAAAAAACTTGAAGTTTATTTATATTCATTTTAAAAGCAGATTTCATAACACATCGCTTTATTTGTTATAAACACGATAATCTTTTATTTCTTTGTCATCTATATGAGTTATTTTAATTCATAATATTCATTCACAAAAACAGATCTACACTTGTCATAGTCGGTTGATATCCGATTCATTCAATGCTTTCACTCGCTGATGCAAAAACCCGAATCGAATATTTTCGAAGGATTTACTTGAAGACACAAATACGTAATTAATAAAGATGAGCAACTATTTTCTATTCAATGAGGAAGCATCATAACTAGTCAACAAAATATTAACTTAAAACAAAAAACAAGAGTTGTACTCAATAATACTTGAAATAAAATACTTAACGTCAATAAAAATTAACGATCATCGAGCACATAATTAAGTTATATCAAGTTCAAGCAACCCTCTCTTAGAGACCTTCTTTCCTGTAATACGACATGCATATTTAAGTGTGCATTCAAGATCATAACCTTCGTTAAGAAAATGAATACAACATGCAATAAAGCAATCACCAGCAGCTAATGTATCAATAGGCAGTCCACCTTCCTTGAAAGCTTCCACCGATATCATTTTATCCCCATATATGCGACCAGCAGCACCCTTCAAATCAACTTTATTAGCATATAAATAAAATATGCGAATATAGAAACTTTTCCGAAATCTTATATGTAAGGAATATTTTACACCAGCTGATATGTTCGAAAATTTACTAATAAAAAATATCTTCAAATAGTCAATAGGTTCGAGTACCATACCAATACTACTTCATAGAGTGCATACCCATACAAGAGTGGAAAACTACTTCAGAAAAAGCATAGAAGGGATAAGAGATTGTTTACTGAATGAAAAAAGTAAATACTACGCACCACACACATACATACCACGCACCGCACATACACCGCATACAAACTACACACATACCGTACACACCGCACCACCGTACACACCGCACTACCACACGCACCACACGCACCACACCACAATACACCACACACACGACACACACCTCGCGCACCGCATACCACAACCCACCCCCTATACACAACGCACAACGCGCACACTCTCCTCCCCCCCCCTTCCCCCACCCACACACACATTACACATACCACCCTCCCACACATTTATGCCAAACAGAATCTATACCACACACAAACTGAAACAGACCGCACATGACGCCCAACACCACCGCGCATACCACACTCCCCCGCACACACGCATGCTAACTGAAACGGACCACACACGACGCCCCATACACAACACACATAGACACACGGGCATTTTCACTAAGGCGCAAGTGTCCAATTGTGGTATTTTCACCGCAAAATAAATATTTCAACATTTCAATCATGAGCATATATGCCCCGAATAGTTCCAATTTATTCCCCTCATGGAAAACTCGTCAGCGCTAAATTACACAAACCTGATGACTATGTGGATTTTATGATAAATTCTAATTTTTTTATTAAAGCAGGTATAAACACTTATAAAACGACAAACCTTCTCAGCCCAAGGGCAAATAATCGTAGAATGAATAGCATTAAAATGTTTCCCAATACCATCTACAGCGCTTTCCTTATCTGTGAAACCTTTGCATCTGCAACCGTACTTATTTAAAAGAACACAGCAATAACACTGTACCATATATTCCGAATATACCTGAGAAAAAAAAAGAGAAAAAAGACAAAAAAAGACGAAGAAATAAAAAAAAGAATCACCTACAAACGTCTGAGAAAATTTTACGAAAATTCGCAGGAAATTTTTATCGGATGTTTGGAAGATTTCAATTGTTCTTTGTTTCCTTCTCTCATCAAACCTCTTATCATCCGTGGTCGTTTATTATTTCATAGCAATGATAAACATGAAAATACGAACAAGAAAGATATAAAAGTTCAATCCATTTGAAATGCAAAACCTCCTGGGCAGAACGATCCTTGCGAAAGCAATTCGCAGCAACGCTTTTTTTTTTATTGCAAAGCGCAAGCCAAGCAAAATGCTGGACAATGGATAAGATGAGTGATCGGAAAGCAAAGTTCCTGATCTAGTTCGCGAACAAGAAATAATATCTAGCACCTTGCAAAATCTTTCGAAACGAATACCACATCAACAAGTGGGATGGCGCGTTCCATAGTTGGGAATGGACGTACTTTCTCGCATTCTATCGATATACGAGGCAAAGATGCACTTCCTCTCTTTTCGAGTACATATTCTATCATATGAAGTACTTCATCACAATTGCGTCCTGAATTTTATGTTTTTAATCTCAATTATTTAATTCCTTTTCCATCTTATAGTTGAATAATTAGTGAATTTAATTTCAACTTTTCTAACAACATTTCAAATCCCTCAGACTTTACCCTTTCAATTCTTTCAATTTCGACCACCAACCATTGATATGTCGTAATGTTCGGCTTCATAAAGAAACAACCAACTTTTATTGATTTGTTGACCATTAAACCTAATAGGAATTTATAGATAATGTAGAGATAACGTCACGTATATGTTAAATGCTTTCAATTGGCAGGAAAATATATTCAACAGAAGTGATTTAAGAAAGAAAAAAAAAACACCCTTTGATGAGAAAATAAAAGGAGAAAGAAGCGAACTGAGAATGGGGTTGAGGAATGGAGGGGTAGATGGGTGAAACTTGTGAATTTATTATAAATCCACATCACTTTTCTATGTTTTAAACGACAACAATAATAAACAATTGACAATATTTTACAATTGCAAATATATTCAATGAAGTAATTTTTGTGAAATATATAAAATTAATCATTTTATAGGTATTGAATTTTTTAATTGATGATCACATTTCTCATCAATCGTATTATCGCTAACAAACTATTTCCCTAAATTTTGAAAATTGATATTTAACTGATCTTTTCATCAAGCAATATGGCTAATAATCCTTCAGGCTTTATGGCTAATAAACAATTTTACTTCATCTAGTTGATCTTAAAATCCTAAAATCACTAAAAAAAAGATTGACATTTAAGAGATAAAAAACACCTCAACATTCAAAAACAACAATCCTTTTGGCCATAATTTGCATAAATTGGAATTCTTTTATGATATTATTTGTCATCTATTCCACCATTCACCTCTCAAAAGTTAAACCATATCAACATTGAGCAGAAATTTTTTATGCATAAAATGCTCTTAGTTATATAAATATTTCATCCAAGCCTTCTGCTTTATAGATATAAGCTGCCATATGAGTAGATGAAACTTACCATCAAAAAGCAATTAAAATAAACGAAAAAAAGCGATATAATTCCAAAGAAAAAGGAACAAAATAACGGTGAAAGCGTTATTAAAATTCAACTGCCATATATCTAGCAACTAGCAGTTTGATGTCAAATAAGGAATTCTAAAACAACTTACCGGTTTTTTAATGAATGAAACGAACCTTCGAAATGAATCCATGAAAAATCTGACACACTTGGAAAGGTGGTTTTAAATTCTTCACAATTTACTTCATCTAGTTGACCCCTAAATCGCGAAATCAACAGGAAAATAGATTAAAAGATCTCATGATCCAGAAAATTCTGGAAGATTTGATAATAGAAACATAAAAGCTGAATGAAACTGCCAACAAAAAAACAATTAATAATAATGTTGAAAAATGGCGATCGAAACGGAAATACCGCATAATTCAAACATCGATTCAATATTGTTTAAAATACAACAACTTTAATAATAAATTAAAAATTTGAATATCGGATCAGATCTGTAAATATAAATGAGAATATTGACGAATTAATATTTAGAGATAAATCTATATATCAGCGATTAGTGTTTCTAATTTATGCGTAATAAATCATTTGCTATAAAGTATATTCGATTTGAATATTAACTATTCAATAGCTTTTTAATAGTGAATAAATTTAATTAACATATCAAAAATCGCTATCGAGCGCTAAATTTTATTAATTGAAATATTTGGGAATGATTCAAAAATAATTTCACGAACTACTTCGATATTTTTTTTTTGCATTCATATTATTTAAAACAACTAAATTTGCATATCAAATTTGCAAAAAAAAAAAAACTTTATAAATCGTTATTGATAAACTTAATATTGACTATTACAAAGATAAAAATTTTACCTATAGTGTAAAACGGTTCGAGTACTAGAAGATTCATTAACAATTACGGTCGATGATGGCATCTCACAATTCTTACGCAATACACAACGATTAGGCGATATTGCATTCTTTTTGAGTAATCTATAAAAAACAAAGTGATATACTGAATGAACTTTTATTATAACGAATAGAAAACTGGTATTTGAATATCCTTACACTATATAATATGTTTGGGATTGTACATTACAAGATTACTGTACTTGAAAGTATTTATATTGATATAAACGCATAAAGTTATAAAGTTATAAATGTTATAAGTAATAAATAATATATTTATTTATTATATAACTTATTCGAAGTATTTTATAATACGCATGCTAACTGTTCTAGTAATTGGCTAACGTATGACTTTTTGATTTTTTTTTTTTTTTTTGCATTACAGCTCCGACGGAGCTCCCAATTCCTGAAGGGATTCGAGCTCCAACATGAACGCCAACTCAGAAGACAAACTTCCTTCTGATATAATATCATCTTCTGGTATTTTGCCATCTTCTAAAGTGGTTTTACTAGAATATTTCGATATAAAATATATTTTAAAAAAATAAAAATATTAAAAAAAAATTATATAAATCGCCCAATATATACAGAAATAAATTATAGAAGAATAGAAAAAAATGAAGATATTCTTTAATGTTATTTCTAGTGGAAAATAGTCGACCATCTAAATGAATAAAGATTAAGTACATAAGCATAATTCATGAAAATTTTCTAAACATTCACTGCCGAAATTCTTTTACTATGAGCGATCTGTAGGCAAATTTAGAATTGCAAAAGTCAATGAAATTTACATCATCATATCAATGGCTGGCCCGCCTCTTGAAACCACCCGCTTATACAAATAGTAACTTATATTTAATGAGTAAATTATATGAGAAAGGTGCAGACCCAATTTACCTGTTTAATAGGAAGGTCAATTAAAGGTGATCGTTAAGATTCGCTATTATCAGTGAAGATAATCCAGCAATAAGTCAGTAAGAAATATTCTAATTAAATATATACTTACTGATAAACAATCGGATTGTCGATAGGTAATGCAGAAAATAAAATTGTATGTGAGTTAAGTTGATTGAGTACGGTCACATTATTCGCTGCATTGCCACCAATTGACCAAATCTGAATAATAAAATTTATTCATTCAATTATTTGTTTATTTATTCAATGAGTAAAGCTAATATGCAAATTACTCAATTTCCCATCAAAAATGCATAAATACAAACGCTGGGAAAATTTTTTATAGTTCAATGAGTTGATTATTTCTGAAAAAATATTAAAAATTAGAAAAAAAAGACGCGATTTGAATAAAGCGATCGGAATTTTACAAATTTTTCGTATGTTGTAAATCGGAAATCCGGAAATATGAATTTTTTTCCGGAATCGATCTTGAAAATTCGGAAAAAGTGATCGGATTTTGTTGATCGCATTACACTAAGAATGAATAGATCGTAACGGAAAGTTCAAATTGTAAAAGGTTCTCGAGATTTTCATATATTTTATAGATGGAAGTTACCTGTTTCATGACTCGGCTGTCACTATCTTCGACTGGATATCTGTCCATATAATTGATGATATCAATACACGTCAATCCAACGACAAGAATTCCTTTAGGCATCGTCGAATGCCAAATAAAAAATTATATCAGTAGAAATTAAATGTGCTGATATAATGAAGAAACAATGAGTGTGGTAGAAAAAATATCATGGTCAAAACAAGGAAGTTTCAGTGGCCAACATTCTTCTTATTTTCCAGTATCATCGTCGAATAGAATTGAGAAAATCTTCACCTAGATGCTTCGGAAATAAGATATGGGTTGAGTCTGTGACAGGCAATGGATGGTGGAAGGAGTCATACAATGACCGAGATATGCTAGGTGGGAGGGGGAGAGGGACCTTATAAACTTTTGAACATTTTAAGCAGCTGAAATGTAACACCGAGAATACAGTTTCGTAAAGATCACTTCAGCCTGATTGGTTGATATAATTGAAGAAAAGCGCAAAGCCTACCTTCAAGCGTTTCGGACAACTTTCAATGGGCTAGAGGCTCTCGAACTTCCGGATGTCCACAACTGCCGAACTGGGCATCGACTGGTTCGATAGAACTGCTGGGAATATCTCACCTGGGAGGCCACAATGGTCATTCCACGTTTTACCCGCAATGGTCAAAATGGCGCGGTTTTTTGAAACCTGATTGTGGTGTTCGTTTGGGAACAGAATGTGGCGGGTGCGGGAACTAGGATTTTTGTTTTGTTTGTTTATTTTTTTATTTTTTATTTTTTTATTTTTTATTTTTTTTTTTTTTTTGAGAAAGGGAGGGAGAGAGAGGTGGAAGGAACAATCAAGTTAGGCCTCTATTTAGATGCTGTTGATGTCAAGGTTGGCTCAATTCTGAAGGCTATTCATAAACTTAACAAAATAAAAAAATTGTTTCATTCAAATCAAACGATGTCATTCCTACCATTATTTGTAAAAGCGATCTGATGACTCATTAGCACAATTATTCTATACTCCATCGCTTTTTTATATCTCTTGCTTCTTAGAAATATGCCAATCGTTTTACTTTCATTGAAAAAACCATCGGCTATTCGATAAGATTCGATAGTAGATCACTTTATGTGAAGTGGCTTTCATGAACCAAATTTATCGTTCAATCCATGACCTTATCTACGATTTCCATATTCTATAGATGGAAACGAAATCAATTGGTATAATATCGAAAGCATTTGCCAAATGCTTTCGAAATTATAGTAGTTGAATATTCCCCACAAAAAATATTGTTTGATTCATATTAGCTTCTGATGTGAATGTTTTCTTAGATTAGACCTCGAGATTCGTTTTTTTTTTCCACATATGATATTCATGGCCACGAAGGATTCTCAATTCGTGTAGACAGTTGCGATATTCCAATGTTGCTAAAAAAAAAAAAAAAAAAAAATCCTCCAAAATTGTGAACTATATTCTTTATGCATTAGAGCATAGAGCGTTGAGCACTATCGAAAAGCTTTCATCACCATTGGCCACGCACTGTGGAATAATGATCCAACGCGTATTATGACTCTTACCTACTTAATCATACTAGTGGAATGAAAATCTTTAAGTTATAATTGTTTGGAATATCATTGGTTTTTATTTTGAACTGACTTTTTGTAAGGAAATTGTTTTTAGCGTTTTTAACATCCACTCTTGGAAATATTTCAGTTTACCCCCCCCCCCACCCCTCCAATCTCCCATAGTAGATCTAAACATCAATCCCAGTTTGGCGAAAAGAGTTGTGGCGCAAACAATATTCTGCATAGTTTCCAATTTCGTGTTGTACGGGTCATTATCGTTAATGCACTCGTTTCTTCGGGTTTTAAACTTCGATGAAGTTGTCTCGACGTTCACACCAACGCTGCTACTACCTTATTGTATAAATGTTCGCTCAGAATTAGCTTTGTGAACATTTTGCTCTTCCATGCTATCCATGCTCAAGCGTTTTTATATGTTTCCCAAATTCGAGACGTTGAAATAAAATTGAATAAAATAAAGTTTTTTTTGTTACTTTAGATGTTTGGCTCAAATACTGGAAGCGGTGGTTTCACGTTCGGTGCTGCGACAAATACGACAACTGGCGCAACGAAGCCGACATTTTCGTTTGGCTCTACGATGGCAACTACGACAACACCATCAACTGGTTTCACATTCGGTGTTGCGGCGAACACGACGGCATCTGGTACAGCGAAGCCGGCACTTTCGTTTGGTTCATCGACGACAAACATGACAACACTTTCAAGCGGATTCACGTTTGCCGCTGCAGCAAACACGACGGCATCAGGCACGGCGAAACCGACGCTTTCGTTTGGTTCTTCTGCGACAACCTCGGGAACACCAAGTGGTTTCACGTTCGGTACTGCAACAAATAAGCCAGCTAGTGGTTCGTTGTTTGGCACTATGACTACGACGACTACAGCCACTGCTACACCTACATTCTCGTTTGGAACAACGACAACCAGTCAAGGTTAGAATTCTGTGGCTCTGTTCTAGCATTGTTTTATTCAGGTTTTAAGTTATGCTGATAAACATCTTATCAACAAGCCTACTATCACCTGCAAACATCGACCATATTGAACATCTTATAGGGAATACTGCTTCAACAGCAACAACAACGGCTGGATTGTTCTTCGCATCAAAGCCATCAACGATCACTTCCACATCTGCTCCAGCGGGATCAATATTCAATACAGCGGTCACAACGACGGCGACACCAAATACTAGCGTGGCCCCTTCACGCTTTTCTAGCGCAACCACTACTACCGGTATTAATTTTTTCTCTTCTCTTGCTTTTCTGCAGTTATCTGCTTTCTTTTTTGAATTTTTTACGGGAGTTGCGCTGTTGTTTAGACTAACCGGTGATCCAATCATGTCTTGTAATTTTCTTTATTTTTATACTAGCATCTCTTTACGTGAAGCAACAGCGAAGCACTTTTCGTCGTCTTATATGAGATTAGGGAAAACCTGGATCAAAATTTGTCAATCTGGGCTTGAGATGTGACATGAGATAGGTGATGGCCGTGCATAACAAGGCACGTGCGGCTTCGCCACACGCGCGAACACATCCTTCCACCAGCGACACCATTCCCCAGGTCGTGATAAGAAAAATAGAAGAAAAAAGCACAGAATAACACACTCCCGCATTCGGCGCTGATTATATCTGTTCGAGTGAGTAAAATCCCAAACCCTCTCACACACGTGCCCAATGAGATCTATACCGCACACAAACTGAAACAGACCGCACACGACGCCCCACACGCACCACATACCACACTCTCCCACACACATGTCACACTGAAACGGACCACACATGAACCATTTCCACCACACAATCCTTGTCATTTTCACCCGTCTTTTCATTTAATAGTGAAATGGTCATATTTCGTAATGGAATGGTCACATCCCCTTATCCTCTACCTTATACATTTATACACGCACGATTGTGCGCAATGGGTTCACCTCGAAGAGTACTCTCTCTAGATAGCAAACTCATGGGAAATCCCACAAATTGAGAAATTTCCCTCAAAGTTTTGAGTGCACTTCCCACCACCATACACCATACCATCCGGCTCTCCAAAGAACTCATCCAAAAGAGTCAGCAGAAGAAGGGGTAGAAAAAAAATTCAAAATTCCACCATTTCAAAGAGAATTATCGTCGGAACAAAAAAAAACGGAACTAGTGATCTTCTTTATTCTTTACCACAAATTTGAGAAACAACGATAATAAGACAGTTAAACAACAAATTTTCTACTGGAATCACAAAAAATTTTCGCCCCTTCTTCTACCGTCCTTCCAAACAAATGAACCTATCAACGCGCACAAAATGCAATCTGGCAGNTTTATTATATTAATTATATTAATTTCAAAAAATTTCAGGGGGTGGTCTATCCGGTGCATTAACAACTAAACCAGCCGGTAGTATATTTGGAAGCGCAGCATCTGGTGGCATGTTTTCGGCCGCAACTGCTAAAGGTTTGTTGCTTGTTAACGAGTATATGTTCATGTCTCGTCAAGCTTATGCTTGATATCCTAGTAAGTTAGCCGCTTATACTGCCAGATTGCATTTTGTGCGCGTTGATAGGTTCATTTGTTTGGAAGGACGGTAGAAGAAGGGGCGAAAATTTTTTGTGATTCCAGTAGAAAATTTGTTGTTTAACTGTCTTATTATCGTTGTTTCTCAAATTTGTGGTAATGAATGCTAATAGTTTTATATTCCTTCGGGTAAGTACATGGTGGGGTACTCATTTGCAACGGAAGTTTTATTCTATTAAAAGTTAACTGACTAACCGAATCATTGAAGAAAATTAACTACTTGCTGTGGAGGGTTTTTGTAATGCTTCTCGAATGTCTTGCTACTAAAGCATTGTGCATTAATGGCTTTATAGTGCTGTATCTGCACAATGGCAGCAATCTAATTTCATAACACATAACATCGCAGAATCTCAATTTTCCCGACTCGTTTCGCTCAGTCTGCAGCAGAATATTCGTGAATTGCATCCAGATGTATTTAGTGATTATTTTAGTATTTCATTTATTACCGAATTTATCTTCCATCTATTATTGACAGCCATCGTTTACTCTGTGAGATTTCGCCGAGTGGGACGTACAGCTCATGACTGTCACAAAGATTGCACATCAATGTGTGTTCTTCTTTTTTTGTGAGAATGGTAAAATTAATTGGGTGTTCACTTTTAGCATAGAAATTTATTGATGGTAGAATAATCGACATTGGAGCTTTTAGTTTCAAGTATAGATAGTTTCGTTGCCATTTATGCATGCCTGTTTGCTTAAAAAGTTGTTCATAGTCCACCACCGTGGAATTCTGGATTCCTCTCTATCTCACTATCTCATTAAGTCTTCAGATTTTTTGAAAGCATTTCACGAAGTTTCATTGTTCTCTTTTATGGCGATAATTTTTAAGTCATTATGCATCTCTTGTCTAGGAACAACACCTATGGTTACAACAACGGCTGCTACGGGCCTCTTGTTCGGTCAGAAACCAACTGCGGCACCTTCAGGACAGGCACAGCCAACAGTATCTGCGACAACAACCGCTGGAATGGCAATGACACCTGGCTCGTTCTCATTCGGAACACTCACAGCAGGTTGATATTTTATCATGAACATCTAATTGTGCGCTCGTTTGTTGTTATTTCTAGGTGCATGTGCAAAAGTCAGTGGGGTGTTTTTTTAATATATCCGGAGTTGGTTGCTGTCGGTCCAGAATTCCTATTTGCGCTTTCTTGCTCAACTTGGAAAGTTTCTAGAACTGATGAGAGCCCATAACTGTTTTTAGCTCAGCCGGCTGCACCTACCGGAAGTGGAACGACAGCCACCGCTACAGTGCCTATTTTTGGAATGTCGGCGCAAACGACTGCTAAAACGCCGGCGCCTACATTCCCAAGCGCTGCATCAGCACCAGCGTTTGGTTCGCTTTTTGGAGGCAAACCAGCAACTACGACCGAATCGGCTGCTTCTGCGACTACGGTTGCACCAACGTTCTTTGGTTTGTTAATTTTTATGTGTCACTAAAAGAAATGAAACTGAAAAGTTGTTTTTGAAAGAAAGGAGAAAAAAACTCACCCAGTCGTTACGAAAAAAGATCTCAACTATATTAATCATAGAGAAATTCAGAAATCAAAAAAAAAAACTTTTAAATCGATTTCGTACGAGAGCCATTTCGAAGTAGGTCATGCTGAGCGATGAATTTAAGAATCCTTTCCAATCAACTCTGAGATATTTTATAAAATCTTTGATAATACAACTTTTCGCTGATCTAGGAATTAGTAGGCTACTTAGTATTTAATGAAAAGGAATCGCAATTGGGATAGAATGCAGTTAAATTATCGGATTTTAATGGAAGCCATAATCAATGATAGGTGATTGTTTCTATTTTCACATAATAGGGATGGCTCTCCCTCAACAGATACTGATGATATTGAGTGAGTGAACGGATGAAGATGAGTTTTGGTGAAATTTATCTTAAATTTCTCTGCTAAAAGAGTTATTTCGAAGTTATATAGAGGCATTATGTTATCGGCCTAGTGAACAGGTTCTTGATTAGATATTATTCGATGTTCAACTCGTTGTTTTTATCTGTATTTTTTAGAAAATATTCTTGATCTCAACTTCAATCTTGTCTTCGTTTCTTGCGTTCTTTTTTGCCTCCTCCTATTTGAATGTTTTCGTTGATGTTCCTTGATTTTAAGGTACATCAACAGCGGCACCAACAACGCCAAGTAATTTGACATTCGGAAATCAACCTCAAACTGCAACACCATCGACTGGTGCTCTTTTTGGTGCGGTCACGGGTACATCGACTACTCCATCACTGTTCAGTGTGAAACCCGCAACAACTACAGCGGCACCGAGTTTAACTTTTGGCACTGCTGGTTAGTATTATATTTTAAGCTGCTTTTCTTTCGGTTTAGTCGTTTAGGTAGTTGCGTTTTTCGACTACTTCTTGTCATGTCGTGGAGTCGATGATGGAAAAAAATTTCCTTACATTTCGGTCTTCATCAGAGCAATACATGACTCGAAATTAGCTGTAGCTGTCGTTCATCAGTCCGCCGTCTTTACACCATGGTTTCGGGTTCTGCATCTTCGGATTAGCGTTGTTACTGATTATCTTCTCCAACTTCAACAAGTTTTTCTAGTTTAGTAGAATGCGATTGTGATGGTTGTGCCGAGGTCAAACAAGATAGTGAGCCGGTTTTTTTTTTTTTTCGGAAGTGAATCACTATTTTAGATGATAATATTGAAGTTAAAATGTTATCTGAAATGTTGTATAGAGGCCAAATTCCTATCCACATTAGTAACGAATTCGATCCAGATGGTTGACACCACGAAAGCGATGTTGCCACAATATCGTTATATTGCTTATTATTGTCACCGTTCAGTGCAGTTGCTGTTTTCGTTTACTATTTTAGATTTAATGTAAAATATTATTTCAGCGGCACCTGCTACTACAATGACGGCTCCTACAACGACCACTGCAGCACCGTTGTTCGCCTTTGGGACGACATGTATACCACTTTTACTAAAAGTTTTATTCATTTGTTGGCGTAGTGAATGTGGATAAGTTTTGACTATATGATAAGTACTGATAGCTTGTTATGGAGCGCGGATTTTGCTGATTTAATTGGAATTTTTTGAATGCTCATAGATAAAAAGCCAAGGTTATTTGATGAACCTGGTGAAGGTGAGGCTTGCTTCAAATGACGGACTACCTTTCCTTAATTTCAGGTTGTTTCTTCCTGAATTGTTGCATTTTTGTTGTACGGAGCAAAATTTCATAAACGGTATTGATGAATTAAAATCTTTAAGAGTGAAATGTCGGTGAGATATTCTATTCGATTTTCAGCAGCTCCTGCACCAGCTTTGACGACTGCTTCAGCTCCGGCGACGACGACAACCGCAGCTCCAGCTTTAATGTTTGGGTCAACACGTGCGTTTCTTTTATAGGAATATTCCTTTCGTATATATAACTATAACGTGTTCGATGATTTAAAAACATTTCTTATATTTCGTTATAAGCTCTTTTTTTTGAGTTTCGATCGCTTCTTTCTTTTGAAAGGCCTGCCGTCACTTCCAGAAAATTTTAAATGGTATATAAGAGAAGCAGCACCTATGCAGTCAGAGAAGGGGAAAAGGTAAATAGTAGTAACAGCCACATGAAACTATAGTGCTTATAGTGCAAAATGCTTCTGTTTTTCATCACAGATCCGTAGTTGGCTAGATTTTCCCGGTTATGCGTGGTTAGCAATGAAGTTCCCTGCAACAGAATCCTCAGTATGGTTAAGGATCAAGGCTTTTTTCTCGTCATATAAAATGATTTTTATTATTTACAATGGTCGAAAAATTATATTTATCTAAATTTTGCTCGGAAAATTTATGGAAGTTTAATTGGTAAATATCAGGATCGCCGTCTTCGACGAGTAGTAGCCGTTCCGGAGTTTACTGATTAAGCTCCGGCCTCTCCCTCATGCTCGAGATTCAGATATGGGCTCGTAGATTTAAAATTGCACCGAGTAAATGATTGCTTCTTTGTCGACGAATATTCTCATTAAATAATATTCTTTTATTCCTCACCTGTCTAAAGCGATTCATTTCGACGATGGTTGTAACCATCGCAACATTATATAGCATATAAGTGGTGAATCACCATTGTTTACCGAGGTTTATGTCTTTCTTCGGAAATGTTTTTAATCTTTTATTAGATAATTTTATTCGATATTTTGTAGTATATTATGTTTGGAATATTGCTTTTAATCGTTTGTTGAACTCTGTAGTATTGGTTTACTATAGCGCTTATTAGTTTGTAGTAAGCAACTTATTCGCACGTTGAAAATCATCCTGTAGTTCTTTGTCTTATATTTTTTTATAAATATTCAAAATATTGCATTGAAGCGATTCGCTGTAGTTCAGAAGAAATTTCAGTGTTGTGTGCTGTAAATTTATTAATTTCTCTATGTTTTATATTTACTCGAGTTATGTTTATTCAGATTTTTAAATGCTTAAATTATATGTTGTGAATGAATTGATTGTAGCGGCAGCAACAACTGCTACACAGGCGACGCCTCTCTTCGGTACCACTGCGACGGTTTCGTCAGCTGCGCCCGGGTATGGTCCTTTGTGCTTTTATAATGACCACGAAGAGCTTCGTTGCAGAAATTTTTCTGTTGATTCGAGTGAAAAATTCCTCATTAAAGGATCGAAAAGGGGAGAAAGTTGTATCCATGACAGCGGTAGTCCATATTATCGATGTTCGTCATTCGGTGCCATCCCTGAAATTGCTTTTCTTAGTACAATTGCTCACCATCGAAGTTTGAGTGGGGCAGAGTAATGTTCTAATGTTATCCGGGGCAGAGTAATGTTCTAATGGTTATGGGTTATGACAGAAGAGAAGAATAAACAGTCACTTGCTAGTGGAATTCCCGACGAGAATTGGGAGTCGTGAATTGCTAGCTGAGATGTTCGTCCTTATCAGCATGCTTTCAGGATGGCTCTGTCGAGTACTCCAATGTTTGGAATCGCGACCTCATCTACATCAGTGCCAACTACAACTACTACTGCTGCGTTTAGTTTGTAGGTTTTGCTTTGCCTTGTTTTTTGCATTGCTTGCTACATATGGATTGGAAATTCCTTATGGCACTGATTTCGGCCAAATAAGTCGAGTTTAAGTTTATTTGTGCTAGAATGTTGATTAATTATTTATGCTTATGTTGCATTAAGAGTTGACCACGGAAGTTGCTTGTATCAAAAGAGGTTTATTACCGGTTTACTAACTACCTGTCTTTCATATTGAAGTAATGAGAGGTATAGCTACGCTGGCAGCTGTTATTTCTTTGAGAAATGTGAGGGAGGGAAGTGTAGATAGGTAATAAAAGATATGTGT
>JAAVTS010001506.1:23030-35105 GCA_022845575.1 Baylisascaris ailuri
TATTTATTTATTTATTTATTTATTCCAGTGGTGGTGCAGCAGCGACAACGACCGCACCATTGCTATCTTTTGGAGTTTCAAGTACGACGAGCAGTTCAACAGCGCCACCGATGACGACGACATTCTCGGCGCCGTCTCTTTTATCAACCTCTAAAGCACCAGTGACAACAACCACTACTACTACGGCTGTGACTGCACCACCTTTTTCCGTTTCAACTACGGTCCCTACAACATCTGTTGCTGCCACTACTTTGGCACCAAGTAATCTCGCCACTTCTGCACCACCAGCTGCTGCGGCTATCACGTCGGTTTTATTTTATTTCTCAATGTTCGGTAGAGTGAGGAGAAGATGCGTGCCTAAAGTTTAGTTTGTTTTAGGGAGCCGTGATAGAATCCATCGGAACTAAGGAAGTGGCAATGCTTCTTTTCTATTGAAAGGTTTTGAAATTATATATATGAATTAATAATCTATATACATCTAAGCTTTGCAGGCCATCTAAACCGTTGCTGTTCAATGAGTTGGAGCAGTTGCTGAGTCGGATGGTGTTGGATGTGGAATCACAGGAGCGTGTATTCATGAATCAAGTGCTCGAACTAAACGCATATGATCGTGTCCTTCGAGAAAATCAGCAAAAAGTTTGCGTTGTGCTGATCTATTCGAATTTTAGTTGTTTATTAAATGATATTGGTTCGGTTTACGGACTGATTCGACCACGTTGGGATGTGTGCATGGATCCCAAGAAATCACGACAGTCTGCAGTGTTATTCATTCTAGTAGTGATTTCTTTCTCGTTGGTAGGAATGGACTAGTCGTTCGATAATGTTTTCGCTGATGCTATGTCTCTTTCTTTAGATATGAAAATGCGGCCATAAGTAAAGCATAGATTATAGCTACTTATTTTTGTAGCTCTCACTTTTTGTTTTATTTAGTTTAAAATATCAGACAAACATATTTGCACACTGTAGCGTTTTTTTTATCGAAGCTGACAGAACTATGCAAATCTGAAAACCGTTTTAGAGCTCTCCACTTGTTGAAAATTACCAAAAGTTTTGATTGATGGAATATGAGTGAAATTATTTCGTCGTAAGTTTGAATATATGATTTAGGTTCACATAGAATTAAACTTGAATTCTGCAGAAAGAAGAAGCGGATCTTTCATTTCTACTTTTTATTAAATTGTAGATATTTGGATTAAGCGAAGAGGTGAAACAGTTGGAAGAAGAGAGGGATCGTTTTGTGCATACAATCGATTTTGCGGCACAGCAGCAAACCGAATTGGAGTCGATGGTAGTGGAGTTGGAGAAGTCATTAGGGCTTAGCGAATGGATGGATATGGAACCGGTCACATTGCCTGATCCTACGATGGCCACACAAGCTGATGCTCAACGACAAGCCATGTATGTTGTTGATTTTGCATTTCTTACACCAAATTGTCCTGTCAGTTCGAACGTAAACTACAACTGAACATGTGAAATGGTTTAGAATTTCGTTTCTTTTTTGAAATATTGAAGTACTCGGGAATATAGTGGTGGTTGATTTTTATGTATTTTTATTTGGTTAATAGAATATCAGAATTGAAGTCATTAAGCTTTTTATTAAAAAGATCAGTGGGAATCTTTGGCGCATAGAAATATTCTTAACTGTTTGGAGGCAGGGAATGAGAGGGACTTTATCTTAAGAAAGGCTTTCATTTCAATTTAGACATCATTTTTGGGATGATGTTGAAATTATTGGCAGATATTTTGTGGTTATTTGGTGCTTTGGCAATCAGATATTGCTAAATCCTTGAGTGCTTTATTGGAATAAGCGGTGACTTCAACCTGTATTTGTTCATCAGTTGAGAATCACCTTTGTTGTGCCGCACGAGAGCCCACGTCGTAGCGTCGATTTCCCGATTGAGCTGTCTCACCGCTTTTATAGCGTTGTTGAGATCCATCGTTCCCATCCACACTCGCTGGATATCTTGATGGCGATGTTGTCGGTTGACAGTTATCGAAGTGTGTTCTGAGAGCATTTGAAGTCTTAGTCACATTGTTTTGTCATTCGGCGCTCATGAAAAATTTGGTTCGAAGATCGTTTCGACAACCTTAACGAATCGAACATTACTGCACTTATCTATAGTAATTTCCAAGTATTTATTGGCGGCCAATCGATAGAAATAGGGAACGATTTATTTTATGATCGCAAGTTTTATGTTACCTTGATTAGAACCCAGTGTTAGTAGCAGTCTCATAATTTTGATAGCATGCAAAGGTTATCACGAATGGGCATTGCATCGTAAACATTACAAAGAGTTTGACCAGTTTATTTAATGTTCTTTTGCAAAATGTGATGTGTACACATAGGTTTATTTGGTGGTTTTCATTAGATAGAGATTATGATGTTGGAAAGTTCGGATTGCAGATTGCAACTTCAGCTTCAAATCGATGCACAGTTGAAACAAGCTGACGATGATATCAATGATATTGTTGAACAGGTTCCTTCTTATATTATTTTTTCGATTTTTTTTTTTTTGATTATTTTTGTTTGAGCTTGGGGACAGAGTAGTTTAATAATCTTTGTGGTTAGATGATATGAGATAGGGAATGATCGATTTTTCAATTGAGAAAAAACTTAGAGTTCATGAACCCGGAACGATTGATATTTAATAAGCTGTTGTCTCCGTTATTTCTTCGATTTTCAGACTATTTTTCACTTTTATCGTTGACTTAGTTCGGAGGGAAATCGATTTATGAAGTATAGATTTAACATGTTCTTGGATTGATTCTTTGTGAACGTAAAAATTGATTAGGTAATAGCAATAGATAATAGCAAGTTATATGGTACGGGTGTTTGTTTATCTTATTTATTTATTTATTTTTATGTTTGATGTGATGGAGTCTTAGGATTTTATAAAGATTCATTTAAAGATAGAGGAATTGAAAGAGCCGACGCGAGTAGGCGATGAACGTTCTGCGAATACAGTGGATCAAATAGCACAAATTCTACGACGTCAAATTGACTCTCTGCATTGGATTGATGAACAAACAGGTATGTTGTGCTTATTTTATCACAGTTAATTAATAAAGGGGGGTCACTAGCATTCAAAAGAATTTTGGAACTCTGCCTGAGGACGTATTCTTTGAAGCAATATTTGATTGAATTTACGATGAGAATGGTCAGTGTTTTATTTTTGCAAAAGTTCATGATCGAGTGTGGTCAGTATGGAATATGCTGGGCAAACGAATGTGAAAAAGAACAAGCTGACGAGTTTTTCGTTGGAGGTTTTTAAATCCTTTTATGCTTTGCTGTTTGTTACGCAACATTTGTCTGTTGCTGTAAGTGTTCCGAGTGTTTTGTATCTGAGGGAAACCGATGAAAATCCACTCTCTTTTACATTTATGTGGTGAGATTCATCCAAAGGCTGTGGGGGAGGACTATATATGTGGCTATGAGGTAGGGAGGTGAGGAAAGGGCTTTTGGAAGCCGGCCGTGATTTGTTCGCTAGAGAGGCTGCAGCGATCTTCTTTTCGCTTTTGGGTGAAAGCTTATCAATACTTTCAGATGAGCTGAAGAAGAAATTGGCAAAAGTAACCGAAGAGTTGGCGTCGATATAATTTGCAGCCTTTGTACACTGACAAGATGTGGCAAGCGTCCAGATGTTTTTTTTTTTTTTTTTCATTTTGGCCTAATCGGTTGATTTGAATCAACGATTTGTTGGAAGGAATATGTTCGTCGTTAGCTTTTTTGATGTATGTTGGTTTTTCGATCGTTTTTAACCCTTGTCGAACTATGACCTCATGTAGTTATAAGAACTTTTGACTCTTTCACCCCTTCCCGTGTACCCATTCGTTTTGCATAAATGCGTTGAGTCGGTTCTAAAAAACATAGTACTCGAACATTTATTTCAAATTTTATTAGGTTTGGGTGCAAATCTACTGTCAACTCTTAGTTTCGATTATGTAATTTTTAGTGGGTAACTTCCGTCTGAAGGGAAATGCTAACATACTCAATGCATCGCTACTGAAAGGCCTGTTAATTTAATTTGTTTCATAGTTTTGCCAAAAGAAAAAGTTGTCCAAGCAAATATTTCCAGCCAGACAGCTGGTTGGATAAAAGGGAATAAATCGTTTATGTTCGGAACGCAATTGTAAATTGTATTTTGCTGTTGAATGAAAGCGGTATTGTTCGTTGTTCGCAATATCTGAGTAACTGTCAATGATAAGATGAAGTACAGATCCCATGTCTTTGTTTTTATTTTAATGGATTTTTTTTAACTTTTTGCTTTGCTTTGCTTTGTTTATTCGTATCGTTGACGAATCGGAGTCAGTCGGATATGGCATTAGCCTTTTCTTAAAGCCTTAGCCAGCGTAAACTTATTAAGTGGTTGATTATGTAATCCAGATATTATAGCAGTAGGAATAAGGAGGAGGAAGGAGGAAAGGTGGAATGGTAAGAGGGAAGTTCGATAGAAGGTGAGAGTTTGCTCGTGGACACTTATAATCCCGGAAATAGTCGTCGTGACCTTTAGTTCGGTGGTCATTTAAAGTGTGTAGAAGTTATTTTTACGTTTTGCAGATTTTATTATGGATTTAGTGGGATGCGATCAAAACTAGTACCATGGCCGCGTTTAATCCATCCACACTCTTCTATCATTGTCTTGTTTTGCGCTTTTTTCGTTGCTGCCCTTGTTCGCGTTCGATAAAATGATATTGCGTTACTGATTGATAACGTGGTCTAGCGGATGAGAATTCAAAGGAATTCAGTAAAAGCTAACGCAAATTTAAGGATGCATATTTTTCACGATGGAGTTTGGAACAGAGCCAGATCGGTGGTTTCTTTTTTCTTTCTTGGATGATGGGTATTTAAGCACCGAGTCCATTTAGGAGTCTGCCCCGGAGGAACACACCTCATACACACACCTTGGAATAAAACGAAGTTGGTGGCACAAGTACGCAGCAAAAGTTCGGAGCAGTTGAAAATAGGACCTTCCACCTCTTTGAAAGTTACTTTCCCTGTACTACCCCCTCAGGATCGAAAAAAACGCGATTTTTGGGATTTTTTTCTCGGCTGGTATTCCTTCTTGGGTGGTGATCCATACATCGTTCGAGAAGACTCGGCGAGCTAATGAAAAAACTAAAGACCGCTTTTGCCGATATCAAATACTGGCCGAGAACCGGAACCCCCAAAATTGCAAAAATCGAGATTGCAGGAATTCTAGCCGGCCGAATCGGTTCTCAACTTTCATTGTTAAGTATTTGATACCATTTGATAGAGCTTTCAAAGTTGTATTGCACGAAGCAAGCCGTAGCTCCATAGGTCTAACGGCTGTCCAGAAAAAGTTCCAAAATACCAGTTACACTACGTTTGTATAGAAACTATAACATTTGTGCACCTATAGTTCCCTTCTTTTCATATAAAACAGCAAGCAATGCGCGTGTCCGTGGTCAGCTCACCGAGATCTACCGTTTCATGCGAAAATTATCGAAATTGGAGACAAGAGATGCTTTTCTAAAATTTCCCTGTACTACCTATCCCGTTCAGAATTTTGAATAACGTTCGTGAGTTTGTGCACCTTCGAAGAAAGTAAGTAATACTAGCTGCCGTATCGCGTCGAATAAAACCTCACCTTTTTGGGATGGATTCCTCGAGACTTTAGAGAAGAAGGCAGCCCCTTCTATCTCACCGCGGAACTAGAATGCTGTTCTTTTATTAACAGTTTCCAATTGTTGCATACCATGTTGCCGTGGTCTGGTATCCCCCACAGAAAACAACCCTCCCCCATCCCCTAACAAAAGACCCACTCAGACAAGGCTCTCTAATATAAGAAAACTTACTGTTTCAGAATATTTTATTCAACGCAATATAAAGGCACTCTTAAAACATCCTTAAATTATTCATCAACTTCAAATAAACACGAACTCTACCTGATAGGCTGCATACGTTAGATCACTACAGTATGAGATCGCATATAAACCGGCTGAATCTCTCTAGAAGTTGCATCACACTATTTGGGTATATTATATCACATATACTTTGAAAATTCGTTATATATGGCCAATATGAGAGCAGCACCTGTTCCACGTACCGCATTAACTAACATTCCACTAAAGAATGCACGTACTCCTTCTTCATAGTAGATTTTCTGCAAACGATATAATCACCTCTATTATCACTTACCATTATCAACAGAGCATAAAGAACGATATTGATATATTAATTCAATAGGAACTTTCCATGTTAGAGAATTATATAAGAAGCCTACGAGTATACTATACTTATTGCAAGATATGAAGTAAGCAGATGATGACGATGATCCCATCGAAGTATAATGGCTCATAAATTTTGACACTAGAAACCACCACCTCAGATTGGGTGAAGATCCATCCAATACAGAGAGAGTGTGTATTTAGCGATTTTTATCTTACTGCTTGTTTTAGAAAAAATTTCAGCTTAACCTTTAAATAAAGCATTACGGAAAAAACTTTTTGCTATATGCCCACCGGAAACAATCGAACTAAAACAATTCCGGAAACCTCGATTAAAGATCCGGAAACTAACCGTAGTACAATGCCAAACACCACGATAGAGTATATCATTGCGACCGGCTTGCATCATTAGTCGTCTTCGTACCGTATCCCAAGGATATGAGATGAATGCTGCCGTAAATGTTACCACCTAAATAGCGAACATCTTTTTTACTCTTCAGAATTTATATTCTTTTATAACTAAAGGAAATGCATTGATTGATGGGTTAAATAACACAGACCTGGTATACTTTCAGCGAAACAAAAAATTAAACTGACTTCATTGACAGTACCACTACTAATAGCCACAATGATTGAGCATAGGCACCGACAAATACTTGAATTCCACTTCTCTTTTTTGCTGTGAGCGAACTTATCCATTGAACTATCATGTCATATTTCGGCGCCTTTCAAACTCAAGCTTATATACACTTCCAGAACTGTAAAAGATCTTTAATTTACTTCTGAGCAGGTTACACAGTAATGGATCTACGCTAATAAACTTACCGATTTTGGGAACAAATACAACAATTTGGGAATAAATAAATAACTCACTTGCCCGACGATAAAGGCGGCAATAAAACTGATTTGATTGTTCTCCTTTTTCGATATCAGTACTTTAGCCGAGTCAAATAGACCATAATAGGCACCACGATAGAGGAAAATATATTGTAAAGATGGCCAGAAACCACTAAAAAGTAATATTTTTGAGTAGAACAAAGAAAACTACACGGCTATTGGCAGGTATTCGAACGCTTACTTTTCTCTTTTGCCATGAAGGATCGTCGGAAAGAGATCAATCACCTCCTCGACGATAAAGCAAAATATGTGGAGGACACTGACTCACTTATGACAGGAAATACCACAATTATTGCTAGTGTGACTCTACCCTGAAGGCATATAAATTCGAGCTGGCACCTATGCCATTACCCTATTGCAGTATAGTTGACGGAAAGCACCAATGCCTGATGCAGTAACCGTTTGGCAACTGAAGCGTCCCTTGAAAGCGATATCATTTAGGAGTTAAACAAAGGGAGCAATAGAGTAGAGATGCTCGTTACTCAAATCAGTCTGGATCGATGGACACCACTCTGGAGATCAAAGATAACATCACCAAGGACAAATGCGAACAGAAAAAACAGTGACTATGAAGATGTATTGAAGAACAAATACCCTCAATCGAAAATATTCATTTACTATTTCATTATTTCAAAGAGGTGATGGGATTTTTAGAGAAATATTTAAAATCAGATTTTTAAAAAAAAAGAATACAAGATGCAACGATCATAAAAGAAATGAAAAAAGCCAATAAAATAAAACGAACTAATATAGTCCACGAACACCATCACTTTTGAAGATTTTCTTTAAACAATCGAAGAAACCGATGAATTCTCTTGATTTTTCTTTGCCCATATCTATAGCCAAACTGAAATAAGTAGGATATAATTGAATTTCTAAATATGTCGAAGAATTTAAAATAAGAAAAAAAAAGATAAGGCGAAAATCATTGCTACTGCTGTGACGTATGGTATCATGTAGCACCGAAATACTCCACAGTATAACTGAACTTCATTCTTCAATCCCCTCCCTCCTCCTAAAACATCATAGCCTTTCTTTCTCATTATAGTTCGAATTCTACCCTTTAAACATCGATCAATCGATGCGCAAATCAGCCGAATTTCTTTATGAATAAGAAGATGGAAGAGTCTTGTGGGATCTTCTTAGGGAAAAAACATAGGGAAAAAACTTGTGGGATCTTTTAGTCTTAAAACGACTATTATAAGCATTAACTATGCGGTATCGATTAACATAACTTACCGTGTTCGCACAAAATCAAGTGGATATATGATCGAGTATGTAGCAATACCCGATGCACCTCCTGCTGCGATATTACCTTCAATAATTGCCTATTGGAATTCGATTAGAACTAAATTAGAATTAAATAATAAATTAATTTATAAAAATTAAAAAAATAAAACGACGGAAAATCACCAACGAATCGGTTATAAATGAAAATTGAAATATAAGCGAATGAGAATATTAAGAAAATTGGCAACAACTACAAGCAAATGAAATATAGCGTTAGTGAGATACATTTATGTTTTTCGGCAATTTCACGATCAGTGAGAGGAAATTTGACAAAATTGAGAGCAAAAAATTAAAAGTAACGAGGTTTTTTTTTTCTTTCAAATATTATGGACAAGAGGAAATGTTAGTCGAAAGGAGAGATTGTAAAAAAAAAGAATAAAATAAATAAATAAAAATTACTTACCACTAAGAAATCTCCAATAATTATCTCTACTATTTACACCATTAACACACCAAATTTTGAAGAAATCTTTAAATGCGAATCCGAATGATTCCTAAAATATAGATGAGTAATTAATTCTGAGTAAAATCAAATAAAAATTAAGCAATAAAATGCCCTAGGTAATGCTTTACTTTTGAATAAATAAATAGTTCAATAAATAAAAATTAAGAGAAAGAATATTTTTCCAATTTTCGAAGAATAGGAATTAAATTTTTTTTTTTTGAATATTCTTGAGTAGTGAATTAGTTAGAAAACGATGTCGAATTTTTATTATTGAAAATTGCATGACTTCTTATAATAATTCATTCATAAAATTTAGTTATAGCTGATAGAGGTAGCAATCGATGAAAAAAGGATTTCACCTATGGATAGTAGCAGATGTGAATTAGTTTTGGATGTGCACATGGCCCCTCGAACTCCGGATGTGATACAACTCCTTCAATTCCCATCGGAGTCGATATGGATTAATTCGTTTCATAAAAAGAGATTAGAAGAATGGTATACCTGTGAACATGATCTAGCGATATTTACTAAATTACCACGCCAAAATGATAAGAATCCTTGTTCTCGGGGTACTCGAATAAAACAATCGATCATTCCTTTATAACGTTTTGATATTGCTATTGTTTCTTGTGCTGCTTGAAGCTGCAATCAACAATCAAATGATAACCAATTGAAAATAAATGGCCTTTACATTCGAATAGTGTCACTACGGAATAATATTTAAAATATTATTGTTATACTTTATCAGTGACAACTTTTCAAAGAAACAAGCATTAGATAATATGAGTTAAACTATGGGAAGATTTTAATGGCGAATTCATTTCAATAGATTCACTTCCATCTCTATACTTCGCCATCCCCAGCCCCTTCCCCGTACCTCTCTTAGATTGCGAGCATTTTGCTTTGGTTGCTCGGGTCGTATGCCAGAATCGACAAATCACATAAATATCACGGCATAGGAAAACAACTTTATGTTAAATGAATTATCAAATGAGTAAATATAAGAAATATAGAACCTGAAGTATCAGTTTGACCCTTTCAATAGGAGCGACAATAGTCTTCGCAACAACAGCCGCAGCCGCACCCACAAAGAAATCCTTGCAGAATTTAATTGCATCGTCCACTCGTGGTATACGATCCTCTCTTATACTAAAAACTAGAAAAGGCTTTTTTCTTGTTCGGTAAAAAATTCTATATGAAATAAAAATTATTGCTTCACTTTTTGCAATTTCTAATTTATACGGGGAAAAAATATGTACAGAAAAGTTTTCAGTTAACTTTCTCGATGTGGGAATTTCTCAATGGAACAAATGCAATAATCTAATACGTCTCACAAATCTAAACTTGAAACGATATACTGTGAAAAAAAAAACGTTTTTATTAGATGATTACATATGGACGAATGGAGGTTTTTAATGGGAAGAATGGAAAAAAAAAATTTTTTTAATGGAAAAAATTCTAATGAAAAAAGATCTAAAAAAACTAAACAAATACCCTCGCAGGATAGAGGTAAAGGTAGGTGGAATATTAAAAAAAAAACAACAACAAAATAAACGCATAAAAATAAAAACCTCAAAGTTGTCGCCATATTCATAAACGGCGTATGTGAAGAGATAAATAGGTCGTTTAGTTAGAAATGTAAGTTAGTGGGAATCGGAGAGAATCGTTCTTCATATAAGCGTCAAATATAAAACTTAATAGACACCTATACAGCACCCACATTACAATTTATTTGAGTGCTGTTTAGTTATCATCATTGTTGTTCTGCAATATCATAAGTAATCATTTTATCAATAGAACGAAATTAGCCGAAAATAATATATACTGGTCGAACATCGATGCTTATTTGTGCTAGCAGGTGCTAGAAAGAAATTTCAGGATTGAGTTTCCGGGTGGCCTCCCACCTGGGGCTCATTAGGTCTATTCGATCAGCTAAGCAGATCTGAAGACTTTCGTTGATGTTTATGCTCATATATTTAGCTGAAACAGGAAGCTAATACAGTTGAGAAATTCTTTCTAGCACGGAAAAAAAATTTTTTTTCAAGACCTATGCGATAATGGTCAACTTTTTTACGAGCACATAATCAAGCAGAATATAAAGTTGAAAAAAAAAACCACCAAGTTGAAACAATTATGCTCAACATTGTCAATTAAATATGACTGCTTTTTATCCTTTTTTCTACTTCTTTCTTCCACTTCACAACAACAGCGAACATCTGAGCCGGGGTATTTAAAGGTGAACTCCCCGTTATGCTTCATATGGCCACTATGGGGATGGTAAGTAAATTTTTGAGAAGAGGAAGTATAAGGTAACGCGTAGAATCTAGGATCTAAAATACAGACCTACTGCAAAATTCATTATTCAGAGTTCGTTCTCTTCACATCAACTCATAAGTGATTTCATTGCTGCAAGAGTTAGCAAAGTTCCACAAATGGGTGGACAAAGGTATGCGTGAATATTCCAGTGATGACTCAGGATGCGGAATAGGTTGTGAAAGATTATCGAGCATTTCCGTTGCTCCAGGATGGAATATATTAAAGAAGGTAAGTTTAACATCTGGTCAGAAGAGTATAGCAGGTTATAAACGACCACTTCTTCAAGCCTATATCATGATTGGTAGGGAGGGTTGCGAATCGGGATTGTGATCCATCATAATCGTCCTGGAATCATTAAATCACTCAACGAAATAAAACCGAAATAGGAGAATATACGATGGGACTGAGGTGAATTTCGATCATATCAAGGTAAATAGACTGCGAAGGTGGAGAACACAGGTGTAGTACCTGTTCAACGGTATTAATTATAGTAATTACGAAGTCATAGTTGCAAGTACGATCAATTATGCTCAATTCAACAGGGGATTTTATATTGTGAAAGGAGGTTCCTCGATATTGCCTCAATTGCCTCATTACAAGATTACCTTTGACACCTGGGCATGTTTAATACTACTACCCCCCCCCCCCCTCCCCTCCACCCCTTCATACCATCTTTTCCACTCATTCCGGCTGGAAATATGTGAAATATTTTAAAAGATCGTACTTACAACTATGCAAAAATCACATCTCAGCATATCGAAGAAATTTCACGACAATGTTGCCTATATAAGAATATCTGTAAACTCTAACCTGAAAGATCAAAAATTGGAATATTTTTGATAAGAATTAGGTCTATGATGAGAATGATGGGTGAGATTGAATAGGATTGCGAATATATCCATCACTCGTTGATAAGAAAAGTGCAATTTCTATAAACA
>JAAVTS010001507.1:21190-47092 GCA_022845575.1 Baylisascaris ailuri
TATATATATATATAGTGTGTAATATTAAGCCTTCCGATGTGATGCATTCAGGTTTAAATTACGCAATATTTTTCTTCGCTAGAACTCGAAATTTTATTGTTTTTTTCTCATGTAAAGAGAATAAATTTAAATGGTGGAGAAAATAAATAAATAATAGAATCACACGAAGGCTTTTCCTGAAATCACAAGCTTTTCTTATGCTATTCTCTTATTATTGTCACTGTGAGGTATCGAAAAACGAAGACCCTAGAGGGAACGCAAAGCGCGCATTGTTATCGGCCACTGCAAACCAAAACCTATTAAATCGTATGCGAACACATATTGATTGCCATTATTGCTCCCTAAATCGTCAGGAATACATTTAGATGCATATTTGCACATAAGAAATTATTATGTTCTCGTGGAATCAAAAGAAATGATTTATTTTTCAATGAAATTCACTCAAAAAGATGTATATCGGACTCATCTAACAGATATAAATATGCGTATACCAATGAGGAGAGGAAGTGATAAATTTCTAATGGGCAAGAATAATTTAACCCACAAAGAAATGGGTAAACTTTTGCCACTTCAGCAGTTTTAAGCCGGAAAGGAATCCTCAATTTAAATGCGACGTTCTCTTTAATGAGATATAATCTTCGATGTAAGTGATAGAAGACAGTTAAGCTCCTTCTGTGAAAACATAGGATAACGTAGACTTTGAAATATAAGTGAGCGTTATGTGATGTATGCTTGGAGATCTTGGATTTTGTGATTGTCATATTGCAAAACGAAATGCAACTATGAAATAAACATAACATCGTTAGCTTATGAAGAAAAATTGTTGAAGTTGTTATTCGTGATGAAAATCACCTGGGATTATGGAATTAATTCCAGGTCACCTCCCCCACCTCCCCCGACTAGAAACTTTGCACTCTTAGAAAGCGCTCTGCAATGAAGCTTTAAGAAATGCAATATCGATCGATATGCAACTCACGCAACGATAAAGTGCATACGTGGTGTTTCTAACATGAGCCTGTGAGCAGTTCTATTTACCATCTTGCAATAGCAATGCAATAAACCTTCGCATACATATTTCGTTGGTTAATTATTTCATCTGGCCAATCTAGACGCCAGGTGCATTCCACTAATGGCACTTGGTTTCGCGTAAGAGAGCATTATTAGACATGTCGTTGCATATTTCGACTATCTGTTAACCTAATAGGACTAACAGCAAATCCGAGAAAGGATGCATAGAAGTGATGATCTGAAAAAACCAGCCAAGTTGAGCCCATCTAAGGGAGCCAAAGACATCAAATATATTTGAAAAAACACCTTGGAACTCTTCAAGATCACCTCATTGCCGAGGTGTTTATGCTAGGTTCACTTCAACGCAACTTCCAGAGCAAGTAGAAAGAATGACTCACCATTGCGGACAGCACACAGCACAATGATACGGCTGGTAAGAGCAACGAATGCGACGATGGACGGGTGGCGTAAGTACGTCAAATGAACGCCGGTGAAGGGGAGGGTCTTTCGCGTCAAGCGTCCAACAAGCATCAAAGCAAACCAACCGCCCAATTTTTCTGATCAAGTGCCAGCTGCAGTGTGCCAGATGAGTCAGCTTTTTTGGTGACAAGACATTGCTTTCGTTGCTTTCATCGTTAACTGAAGTAAACTTGTAAGGGGCGTGCATCATCGAACAGATCGAAAAATAATTAAAAACATATGGAGGAAGATTTTATGAAGGAGAAAATTAAAGGCATATGAAGGAGGATTGGATGAAGGAAGGAATTAAGGCATATGGCGAAGAATATCTTTATTCAACTGGAAGGAATAAAGAGTTGCAAAAATGCATCAGCATATTTATAAATAGTTGATGCATATGAAAGAATTCTTCCCATAGAAAACTCTCCATTTTATTTTCTTTCAATCATATTGCGGATGAAAGTTTATTCACATAACAAAAACGTTATTAAAATTACTGCATAAAATATTCCATGAGAACTGATTTTGTAGAAAAAGAAGTATTAAAAGTAAGTCGATTTGAAGAAAGGAGTAATGAGAGGAAAAAAGAAGTCACGATAAAATACATGCGGTATAGAAAGATCAGTGGAAACGGTATAGCTGGACATACATGATTTATAAAGTTTTCAGAATCGGTCTGATTCTGGTGATTTATAAAACTACTTCCTTGAATAATTTCCTCCTTCTGGTGAAAAAACATTAGAGGTATTTTATGCTAAACTCTTGCCATTCTGTTGTGGAAACAACTCAGAAAAAATGTCCTTTTATCGCTATCCATGACGTTTCCTTATTGAGATGGATGAAAATACTCTCGATAAGCCGTAAAAATGATGAGCAATTTTGATGTAAAGCTTTTAATCCACTTTAACATGACGATATTTGTGTAACTCATTGTGGGATATTTGGGATAGCTGATTGATATAATCTGGTTGATATAGGCTTGGGAATATTTTATTAGGCATCGGGTAGGTGAAACTTTTACCGTCAACGATATCAATGCACTCGATATCACTGACAGTATAAGAGGACCATACTAGAGGAAAGCATTCGAAAATGGAAAGTGTTGTGAGGAACGATCAAGCAGCGACTCTTCTTGCGCGAGCTCAGTAAGATGTTTCTTCTCTGCCTCATTATATTGTGCACACTTTCTCTGCTTGTATGGCTGCGTGTTTTCAAACCCGTTTGACCTTAAAGCGTCAACTAGTAAACTAGAATTGTAAAGGCAACTCGAGCTAGAATAAAGCGATGGGTTAATAGGCGACGAATGATAAATTTACCAACTATTCGATAAGCTTACACGTTAACAAATCGAAACCCTTACGCTTTTACCAACGAAAATTTTTAATACCTTGAGTATGTTTTTTAATATCTTTCGATTATTAACCATGCACACGTAAGAGAATGATCTATGCAGGTCTTAAATCTTCATAGTAAGATCGTTTTTACGACATATACAAAGATTCATTGATTAACGCATCCCAACATTACATTAGCAATGATGCACTGTTGCTCTAACATATTTTTTACATATACCAACTTAAACTAGCATTTATTTATTTCATTTTACTTTGTTTATTGTTATAGGAGGTCTACTGTTAGCTTCTATCATTTTATTATGGTACTTATATTAGTATTTCTTCATTAGAATTTTTTAGTGAACCTTAAATGTTATTCGTTTTGTTTCGATAGGTCTAACATCAAACATAGATCACATAAATATTGCTCTACCCGCGACACTACTGCTCGGTCTATGCCGTCAACATTGACGCTTACGCTTATCGATCACTAATCAACATTACCCCTGATGTCGATAACTCATCTTTTGAGTTGTGCCTTAACTATGCGAATTTTAACTTAGTATTTTCGGATATAACTTGCTCTCTAAATATATTTTAAACTTGCTCTAGTTTTTTACTCAATCTTTCTATCACTTTGAGTTTTGACTTTGCGTTTCCTTTATTATGGCTTGTTCTCCCATTTTTATAACTCTTTATTTTCCCATTTTAATGTAACTTTCTAAACGAATTTCCACGCATTATTATCAGCATATTTACTCAAAACCGTTTAAGTTCCTTCGTTGCAGTTCACTGACGTTTTTCACGAGCATCAGCAGCATATTTATATTGCACTAAATCTTTTTTTTCTTTTATTTCATTTTCAATCCTTTTGATTAAGGTTACTTTACTATTTTGCCTTTTGGTTACCTTTTGGTTTTCACTGTTTAGCACTCGATTTTATACGACATTTTGATGACAGTTATTGTTACGCATATTATTTATCTCTCAGGCTATTAGAATCCAGTTTCATATAATACTCTAAATTGTGGGGTACTATACCTCAGCAACTAGATACGTCTATATGCCTAACGATGTGTTTGCAGTGGAGGTTTTATTAGTCGTTAGTGTCAAACGCCTTTAATGCACGTTGGAGTTTAATGTCTTAATATTATTGTTCTTCTCACGTCATTTTCTTCCCCCTGACTCTTGGGTTACAAGGTCTACTTGTAGAACTGGCAAATGGAGCACGGTGTTAGGAGCCTGAAGCTGCCATTGTATGCAACTTTTTTATTTACTACGCATTTTTCCTAATATACATTTTGCCTATGGATTTCTTTTTCCATTTCTTTTCTTTTTTACTTCCCTCTCTCTCTTTGTTTTCTTTTTTTTTTCTCTCTCTCTACGCGTAATTAAGTCGTCTATGCAACTTCTTATACTAACAGAGTTATCCGTGGGCCGAAACGTGGTCACCTTTTATTCTTATAGGTAATCAGTTCGCATCTAGTCTCCTAACAGTGGCCTGTTGCCTATATGTTTATACTCGCGAAATATTCACCTTTACCTATATGTACTTAATGGTGTTTCTCCCAGATTGCCATATTCCTCTTGGTCTCTGCGCATGGTATGGATGTAATGGACTATCCGTTTTACTTTTTTTTTTTTACAAATAATAGAACTAAAAATAACTCAAGGTATATCTTTATTTATTTGTTGTTCGACTAGAGAAACTTTGAGAATTTTTTAAAAGTCTACTACCTCTTCATTTGTTTTATAAGACTATAGTTACTATTTAAGCATATTTATACATGTGTTTTACTTTTATAAAGCTTTTAAGTATTTAACAAAAGTCTATTCACTAATTTGTTGTTCTTCCACTTTGTTCTTTTCTGTTATAAAATCTTAAAAAATTGTATGCACTTTAGAGAGTTGTTTAATAGCTTTGTACATTTCGTTAGAATGGGCTAAATTGCCAGCAAGATCCAGCAATTGTCGTCGTCACGCATCTGCAAGATTGCAGCGTTGCAAGAAGACAACGAACAATGAAGAATTTAGGAAAGTGCCCAACATATTTCTGGCGTTGCCAACCTAACAGGTTCGCAGCAGTTTATGAGCAAGGGGCATTGAATTTCAAATTTGAACAAATTGTGAGTGATAGGTTTGCCAAGTTTGTCATCCACTGCTTCCAGCCATATGGAAGTGATTTTCAACGAACATTTATTATGGAAATTCATATGAAGATTGCGGTCACTCATCTAGCAAACAAAGTTTCAGATTGCCATATTTTCCATCATTGTCTAAAAACTTTACCACCATTTATGGGAATTAATCACAGAGTATATCTGAACTCATGACATTTAACTGCACTATTCAAATACAAAGTAGTGGTCATATTTTAGGCATAAAAAACAACGTATTGAACTAATGGATGCGTCGAGTTGTGCATATCGTTAGAAGTTGTTGTTTTTTTTTTTTTCTTTTGTTAAATGATTTTATTTTATTATAATTTAAAGCTGATCATGTTGAGATTGAAATATGTTGAGTTGAAAAGTTGAAATATCGAATAGGATAAAGTTTAAAATTGGTCAAAGTTAGAAGTTTTTAAAGTAGGATTCTGATTTCATAACTGCATTATGTTTAACCTCATCTACGACTACTACTGTGGAATTTGTGGTGAGCTAAGAGCCGGGGCCAATCTAAAACACGTAGAAAGTTTTGAATTTAAGCCATGCGAAGCGATATTGGTTGCTTGCGAAATGTTGCCATTTTGCATGACTCTTTCCTAATATACCGCCTTCTTTAATATTTTAACACGTGAGGAGCATAGGTCTTTTGATTCTCTATGGCTTTCCTGGCCAAAATTAAATGCAGTAAATATCTCCACTCTAAGATCAGGCTGTTCACGGAGGAGCGCTAGAATCAGCTTGTAAGGAGCAAAGTATGAAGTAACATATGACGAGTCTGAAATAAAAACAGCCCACCTTCAGAGAGTTTCCTCGAGGAACATACTAATTCTACTCATCACAAATTTTTATTGCTTATTTATTTATTTGTTTATTCATTTAATTAAATCTCTATTTATTGATTAATGTCTTTCAAGTTGGGAAAGCATACAAAAAATTACCTCGAAGCAATCTACTTCCCAATAAGTTGTTTAAATAGATTTGAAGTAGAGCGCGCATCGAAAACACCGAAAATTTTGCTTTTTTACTTCAAATGTATAACTCAAAAAATAATAGCTCTGTCAGTTTAGTGATGACATCAAAAATTCTCCAGTTTCAGTCGTTTTATTTTAAGCCTCCAAATCGGAATTCGATATTCGTGCATACTGGTTTAACCGATGAATCATATAGCTTCTGTTTTCTACAGTCCCTATCGCGACGATCATCCGGCATAATTTCTAGTCACTTCAAGCCATGACGAAAGTTTATGCAAGTTTTTGTTGAGGCATACAGTTATGCAAATTCAAAGTCGAGAATTTACATGGTTAATATACCATAAAGTAGTCTTTGATGACAGCGTTATTGTTATAGTGAAGTGTCGACATCGCCCGGTGAGTTCATCACTACTATGTGTTTACATTGATCCGGTTATGGATGGATGGCTCCTTCTAAGTAGTGTCATAGCATATTTTCGATGTTTATTTCACTTCTAAAGTTGGTGAATTGAATGCGCAGATTTACCATCATTAAATTATTGGAAGCGTCAGGTGGAAGCTGTCATCGTGAAAGAAGTGTGGTAATATGAGTTTTGATAATATGGAAGTTAAGTGAGCGATTCTTTGGGAACTTAGTGCGGATGAAAGAAATATTAAGGAAGGATGTAAATTTTTGACGTTTGCGAGAAATCCAACCATCGTAGAAAGAAGAGCCTTTCTCTGTACTTTCTCTATAATTGTAATTGGTTCTCTAATTCAGTAATTAGTTTTCTAATTCTTATCTCCGATAACGAATAATCACCATAGTCAATAATCGGAGCGTTGCTATTTGTAATGCTAATGGGTGAGCGTTTATTTGAGGGGATTTGATTTACTACAACAGCAATCGTTCGTAGCGATCTAGCTCAAAACATTTGGCAATGGATTCAATTTACTACAGTTTATAACTATTTGCTAAAAATTAACAGTTTAATAATACAGGAGATAAACGGGGGAGAGTCGTTATTTGGTTCCGTTGGGTGTTCTAATATTGCAAAGATGCATGTTGCATGTATCGAGTTTGCCATATGAAGTCTCTAATGAACTAATAATGTTAGTAATATCGACCGTGTCAAGCCAGCAGAGTCAAATCAAGAAGGAGTTAAGATATGAATCGATCCCTTTATTCAAAAGGAGTCGAAATCGAGAATTGTAGATATCTTTTTCCGAAGCCGGAATGGAGTCTCAGTATTTTACTTCACCCGATTCGAAACAGAGTCACCTCACTTTATACTCCCGAGATATTTATCTGGTAGCAACCCCTGAAAAAACACCCTGATATGCGAATATCGATATTTTCAATCCCCAACTCAAACTTTCTAGGAAATCTGAGCCTTTCCTTGGCCAGAACAAATGATAACTGTAAGAATCATTTTCTCTTGTCTCGTCTAGTCGTCCAAGCTTCCTTGAGGATCTGCATTCTCAATTAAGCTGCGGTCGAGTGAATTTAGAAACAACAGAGGTATGAGGGATGAACAGTTTATTACACTTGTACAGTAAGGTGACAAACAAGAAGGGAAACTAGGATAGATTGGATCGCCGATGTGATCCCGTACTCTAACTCCATGCTGCCATCAATCATCTCCCTCATTCCAATTGCCACAGGTAGGGGCGCTCAGCATTCAAACCAGTTTTCCTTTCTCTCCCTCCGATTCTGCCTCAAGCTAGCCTCACGACCCATGCTGGGCACTCGTTTAATCTGCCCCTATGCTCTCGGTCCTTTTTGACTTACTATGTACGACGCACCAGTCCCACTTGATCTGTAGCCAACTGGTCTACCTTACATGAAAAAGTAAATAAAACGTTAGTCATTGCGTAACGACTTCGTACCATACAAGAAATCAGCTGTCATCTCTTTATAAGAGCTGATTTATCGCCATCATATCAATGCACAATAGAAAAATTTACTTTATTCTTGTTAGCACAGTTGTGCGATCCCATAAGTTTCATGTTAAGAGCAATTAGTAACAGTTTTTTGGCGTATTAATTAATGAGGAAATAATTGAAAACGATTTAAGATCGACATGATTCATATAAGTCTATGATGTGAATACTGTGAAAAACCTATTCAAAAAAATATTGATAATTAGCAAATTTGCATTCTTATAATTCATTTTTAGGTTTAAAAATATGCATTGCCACATGATAGGTTGTCTTTTGATTGTTTATTTGTTTCCAAGCTATTCGGCCGATAAAGTGGGTATTCGACAAAATATGTATTTAAATGGTTATCTGAGATGTGGCGAAATGAATGCATATGCAACGCTTGTTGCTTTATTCGAAACGCTAGGGAATGAAGAAAATCGTATGTGCCTCATTTTTGATGTATTCATTTTTTTAGGTGGTGAAGCATTTGAGGTGATGTGAGAAGCGAAAAGTGCCCACAATATTTGAAAGCCGTATTTGAAAGCGCGAAATTCCATATGTAAATTTGATTATTACTGGCCGGATACCGAAAGAGCCTTAGGCATTAGGATTTTAAAGTTTTCTATAGAAGTTTTGATTAAAAAAGATTGCATATTGAGGTGATTAGTCAATTTCTTAGGACTATTGGCTCATGTCGAACATCACGAAACTCACGTGCAGTGACGTTTTTTGGAACATCACGTGCGTTATGCTATAGCCGAAAAGTTTTGTTGTGTGGCATAGTATAGTGTCGATTCTAGATATACAATGCACTAAAATAAATTTGAGGCAAAAAAAAAATTAAAATAAACGATAAAATCTAACACAAACAATACGCAGGTATGGTACAATATGGTATACTTCAGCGGCGAATTTGAAAATGTTTGAAGTGTTCTTTTATTCAAAGATATCTAATGCTTCTTTTAGGACTCAATATGTGATAATTAATTAAAGAAATGAATTTTTGCGCTCTAGAAAACCGCTTCTGAATTTTATGGTACCTATATAGTTGCAAATATTCGATTAGTTGCAAATATTTGCAGCATTGCTATACCTTTCAGAAGTTTCAACTTTTATGAGTTCTTAGTGCCTCAAGTACAAATATAACGACAGATAAATTGAGCGAAACATTTCATGATCCTTCGAGAACCATGTCTATAGAAATTCATGTTTACTCATATCTATTAGTTATTACGAGCTGTGAATCACGGTAGAGTTTTAACTATCATATATATCGACTATCAATGTTTAGAAAACGATTATCTTCGTATTAGCGATTGGACACTTGTTGATCAAAGAGGATATTTCACCATCAACGGGAAAGCGATTTCCACAGCGCATAATTTCTATCTGAATATATCACATAGTTGTTTGCCAACTACGCAGCGAAATAAATATCATGTAGGCGTTTCGATGCAATTCTTTGGCCAACACCTGCCTAAGATGTTTGATAACGTGGCTCAACTCTGAGATTATGAATTATGGAAAAGCTTTTTATTAAACTGCTTCAAGTAGTTGATAATAAAATTTCCAACCTTCATCGGATACCTTGGAAAATTGTAGTCATTCATCGAAAAATTCTTAACTTTCCCGTTCTTAAGGATCATGTCTTTGGCTAAAGTCTTCGATTCCATCGTTTAGAGGCATATCGGTTTCGATATCATCCGAGCGGTACAGCTTCTCCTCTAATACCATTCTCCATGGGAAATAACGATGTCTGTGCCCTAAGCCTAATAAGCCAGCTTCCGCTTTTTTCTAGAATATTCGTCCCTCCTGCGAATCACCCGATTTCTCTGCCCTTCCCACCCGCTTCCTCGATGTGCGAATTGTTCTTCTAGTTGATGTCGATATGACAGTTGATCAATAAAGTAAGCAATGAGCCTTATAAATAGGGAAATATAATAAGAAAGTGATCTTGCTTTCACCGGTCATTTTTTGTTTGTTCTTCCTTGAATGGAGATATTCGCCATATTATAAAACTTAGTCGGCCGATATTATATGCTGCAGCACAAATCTTTGGAATTAGACGAGTGAAGACGAATTTCGTTTGGCTCGCTTAGAAGGGTGTGCCTCATTTAGTTGGGGTTTACAGATATTGCGCTTTCCTTCACTACGGAGACTAGTGTTGGCGCCAAAATTTCTTCGAGATATCTAAAATTCTAGGCATTCCAAGTGCCACTCGAGAGCCCGAGAAGTTCGGGTTGGGACCCCAGATACCTACAGTAGTGTTGCAAATCGAAAGAATTTTATTCAACGACCCCAAATGTCGAAATTAATCGTGCCTAGAAATAGATAGTGATCGCAGGTCGATAAAAATAGTATTTGTAGTCGTGTCCACTGAAGGCCGATAGTGACTCTAGCAATCGGTGCTTCTGATGATTACGGCGAATGACTCTCCATATCCTGCATCACTTAACACCGGAAGTCAACAGCCTTTGAATAAGATAGTTTCGGTGGTCACCGATTTGCGTTGACATCGATAACTACCATTATACATTCTTTCGATGCTTAACGAATGCGGAATACTGCCAATATTAATATTCATGGATCCTTTGACATGAGTAGAGTGATACAATTCAGCGACAGTTCAATAGTCGAACATTTTTGTTTCATTTTGTTTTTATTTTTACCGTAACTATACTTTTATTTCTAAGGAAATCTTCTTGAGTATTTCTTCAAAAGCTTCTATTGCATCATACATCGATTAATGTTGCATTGCATATTGCATATATTGCATTAAAATCCTTTGCATTATTTTTTCAGCATTTATTTATTCTATGTCACATTATTAAAATTTTGCAAATCTAGCCGATGCAAATGATCTGCTGATATTTCGATATTTCAGAATTGTTATGTGATGATCTACAAATACATTAATTTCGATCAAAACAACCAAGCATCCGTAAACTTTAATCTTGAGCACAAGGATTTTCAATCAGCGCTCGCATATTGCGAGTTCTGGCATTATGAATTACCTCCTGAAGCATACGAAACAATGAGCAACGCGAATGTACGAGAAGCTCCTCAGAGAGATGCATGATGTAGTATACTATATTATAAATAACTCAACCTTGATATAATTTTTCATTTTTCTGGAAATGAATTTATTTTTCCTCTCTGAACATGACGATCATTAGCCACGATTCGATAGATTCTATATATGGCGTAATATATGTATCAGTGAAATTTGCTTTGATTCATTGTTTCGTTCAGTTCTATTATGACGCTATTATGTAATTCAAAAATTTTATGCCAAAAATTTTCTCCAATATCATTTTAACTTCGATAGCATTTTAGCGCATCACCAATTGTCATGCGATGATATCGGTCAAATCTTGGTCACACCGCGCTGGCCAAAATTTGCGACATCATTAGCAGGTCGTTGTAGCGAATTTATTTCTAAACTTTAAAACATACCTTTTTTGCTGGTATATATTAAAAAATAAGAATTCATAAAAATCGCAATATATGGGATATTTCTATGGGAGCTTCAATTTTCTTCAACCTGAAATTTCAGCTGAACTCCTCAGCGACTTCGAATACTCATATTATATTCCCATCTCAGTGGATTTAGGTTTTGCATAAAAAGCGCCAATAATCTCTCCATTGTCTTGAAGTGTGTATATGATGCTGCCAAAGTGAAGATTGTTGAAATAAATGCTGTTTTCAATGTTATTAAAGAATACAGAGATATCGGGATGGGATATTAGCATATGCGATCCTTGTTGACAGCCAGATGTTCATCAACTGTCGTATATGCGCACGCTTATATGATGCAAATAAAACCACAAATAAAATAAAACCACATCTATGCGGTAGTGGAATTACTTTTCAGTAATGGGTTTCCGTTCACAGTTTCCTTCCGGACTATATTCTTGTCCGGAAGCTTCTTTGTTGAAATTATTTATGACCACGTGAAAGATTCCTTATTCGATTGTTTATCAACTAATTGTTAAGAGGGAATTCCTTTTGAACGTATAACGTTCATTCAAGTTTGCTACTTTTAGCGTTGTGTATTGCCTCGTCTCGTTTATTGCTGCAACCGTTAATGGCACTTTCAAATGTTTTTCACTACATCCTCACAAACTGACGGAAATAGGATCGTTGTGAATGTCACTTTTTATGTGCTTTTACGCGTCTGTTTCGGCAAAGCTCCGTTAGTGGTGGGTCAGATTTTGTTTATATGTGTGCGAGCATCTGTGTGTCGGTCTGTCTATTCGATGGTTTTGAATCGGCGATCCATCACAACTGGAATGATGGAATATAGTTGTTATAAGTTATGGAAGTTATTCGATTATGGACGCCTCCTGATTAACAAATTGTTCATCAGATTCAATTAGAAATGAGCTTTAATTAACATCGAAAGTAAAGGTGGACGGAAATTAGGAGTTAGAAGAAAAATACGCAAGCAAAATTTGGAGGTATTTCTAAGAGAAAGCGTATTAATGACTTGAGTATAGATTTTGTAAAAATTTCCACCTTGCTTGCAAGCAATTGAAAATATATGGCCCGGTCAAGTTTCCACTAGGCCTATGCATCATTTTCGGCAGCATTTCGTTATCTTCCAATATGACTTACCTTTATTTAACTTTAAATTGTCTACAGGCGTTAAAGTACTATTGTCAGGTAATTGAGCCATACTTTTGAGAATATTTTCACAGTTTGTCTGGGAATGTTCCGTACGCCCTTATGAGGGTTCAAATGACAAACAGTGCATAACTCAATATAGCATCTCTATATCTGTATGCCCACTAATTTCACTTGAAGCCACTACAACCGGAGCCCATGGAATTCATCCCGAATATTCTGCGCTATATGACCTCTGTTGTAGTAGCACTCAAGTTTATCCGTCGTCGCATTTAATGCAATTGTATACAGCTAAGTGTACCTGAAATTTATGCATAGATTGATGGTACTACGCAATCTGCGTTGCATTTTATATCAGCCAAATAGAAGAGGAATTGTGTCTTTTATAGATTTGCACGATTGTTCAATATGAGTGAAAAATAAGCGATTTCATTGTTTGTGGATAATGTATGAAACTATTTGGCTTAATGAATGGAGTTGTGAAACTACTTTTAGGCTCACTTCACTAGTGCACTTTTCAACTCGTTTCTGGATTGTTGTGAAGCCCTATTCTTAGAAGAATATATTCAAATTTAAGCTTTCATAATCCCATTCAAGTATCACGTGGTGCTTTTCTTGAAATTAATATATGGACGATTGAAAGCCTGTATAGAATATTTGCATAAAATTATCCTGCTTGTTGCCATTGCAATTGTTGATTAAGATTTGTGCAAATTAGAGCAGGAAATTCCCCATGAAAAATAATTTTCTGTCAAAGAAAGATTGCCAAAAGGTCGAATCGAATTTGTGCTGTGTGAATTATCAGCAAGTATAGAATACCCTTTGGATTGCGATTCTCTGCGCTAAATGTGTTGTCTATAAAGATTTATTCGATGCCGTAAGCATACCATCTGTTGCAGTAAAACCACAGATTTCAATTCCAATGGCCTTCGGTCTATCGTCGCTGCTTAGTCAATAAATACAATTTCGCCGTGACATTCCGCTTTGATTGCAACTGTTCTTCATTGATTTCGTTTGCCTTTACATCAGCTGCTCGCGAACCGACGCCGGGGAGTGGGAGGGGAGGAGAGGGGGGCTAGAGAACGGAAAGGGAAGGGTCTGCTCGATGGTTTTCGCGTAAAACTTCAATATCTTCAGGTAATAAGACGAGAAAGCGATGAATTATTTTATTCAATTGGTATATTACGAGAAAAGTTCCACGGCTTTCAGCAGAAATTCGGTTCAAATTTTCTCAAACTATTGGAAAATATTGCATGTTTTTAGCGGAATAAATGTGACATACTAAAATGGAATTTTGTGGTACTTGAGAACGCACTTCACCACTATTGAAGAGCTCCAGTTATCTATTCAAGAGCTCCGCTTATCTCTTCAGACTATCGAATAAGCTCTTCCCATTTCGTCTTTTGTTGCATTCCAACATTCATGCTTTCTCGCTGCTCGCTTGTTTCTGATTTGTTTGATTTCTTCATCAGGATTAACCTGAATTTGTACTCACTTGTTTTCTACACTGAGGAGATCATAGAGACGTTTGTAGAAGAACATATATTCATCTGAATGCGTAGCACATATGTGCTTTTTCTCAGTTGTGACCATTATGCAAATTTTTCTCTCATTGCCTGATTGAATAATACTTTAAATAATTAAACTGAATAACAATATAAATAATAATATTAAATAATAGAACAAAATGTTGAATAGGGAAGCATGCTTATTGAATTAGAGCACAATGTGTTGCAATATGATTTTGTTGCTTTGCAATTCTGTCAATGTATTAAGTGTGCGATTGTAGCTCGGCAAATGAATAACTCAGGGGCATATAGTAAGAACATTTAGTAAATTATAAACTAATAAGCAGGCTTTCTTTATAATCGTAGAAATCGCCAAATATGATAATTTTTGAATAAATTTTATGCATAGACGATAATAGGTTGTTGCTTTTGCCTTTTAGAGTTTTATTTCAGTTCATCACCTAAAGAAAATTTGACTTACTTGGCTTATAAATTTCGACATTTTCGGCTCACACTTCTTAGGCATAGAAAAAAATCGAATTCGAGACCTAGTTTCCTTTTAGTAATTCATTCTTTCAATGTCTAAAAGATCTATGATGTTTGGTGCCATCGGGAAGCATAGTGACAATCCAAATAAGTCAAGCATTGAAACTTCTCTGCACTAATAATTAACTTATGTAGCCTCGAAATAAAGCGCTCACGAAGTGCATTGAAACAACAAGCCGATCTAGTTTTAAATAAGTCAGTTTAGATTCAGATTTCTAGAGATGATATTCCTGATCGCCATAAAACCATAATGAATGTGACGCTGACCGACATATCGCACAAAAATTCCGGACTTTGGGGACGGCAGGAACTTACTCAAGTTGAGGAGTATGGGGGGAGGGGGAGAAGCGAGGAGGAGGAGGATAAGGTCACGGATAGTTCGGAGCTGCAATGAGCACTTGAATAGTCAAATATAGGTTTATTAGCTTTGGACTTTCTCAAGTTCGTCTCACTTTTTGTTTTGCCGGTTTTTTTTTGTTTTTTTCTTTGCGATTTTCGTCGGTCGTCTTCCCTCCTTCATCTACTCAAAACTTCTTCAATATACCTCTATGCTCCGACACAATCTTGCTATAGTCTGCTTTGCTAATGCAAACAATTGCAAAATTGCATAATAAAATTCATAATTAAATATGCAAATAATTCTGAAGCAAATATTATGCAATAAATAAAACTCTTATTTATTCTAATAAAAAAACCATTTGCGTTATGAATGCAGACGAGTGGATTCCCATGTGTGTGCATAATTGTATGACGATGCATTGTTTTGCAATCGTTTGCATTATGATGCATTATGCAATGGCCTTGCTTAATATTGCAATCATTTCACATCCCGTCATAATGACACATTCATCGATCATCGGGCATATAGCACAATCATGCTTAACGCCTATTCAGCGTCCAAAGCGATAAATACGCAATTGTGAATTGGTTTCTTATTGCAAACTTTTCTCTCCCCATAGTAAGATTGGTGCACATATAGAAAGCGTCTTTATATGCTCAATTGAAATGCAATATCGTAGTACTTTCTCCGATTTGCATATGCAGGATTTCCTTGATTCTGCCGACTGTTTCGATATTCGGCCCATCTATGCGGCATTACTTTTACTGCAAAGTTGAATTTCTAATTGCTATCAAGTTCGTCCGAATTGGAACTTTAAAAAGTTGGCGTGAAATTTGAAAATTATTGTATTATAGTAAGTGATGAAAAAATTCTCTCAATTTCCGACCAATAATCATCTCTTAGGCAAATGTTAAGCACAAAGGTGCAAATCGATTAGTTGGCTGTTTTTTTCTTGTTTTTCCTCTTGCACTCTTCCCTCTTGGCTAACTTATCTCTATCATTGCCGCTCGGTTAAACACTTTCACATCACCCGTCTTAAATATGTGTCATCACATCTGTGGGGTTTTTTCTGCTTTCGCTTAAACGACTCTTCATTTTATGTTAATAGAAATCCCAAATACATTGGAATAGACCTTGTTTCTAATTTTGTGTATTTTCGATTTTCGGCATTATAGATCGGATCGCTGGTTGGAGTTGTAAAGCTGTCTTCTTGGCAATCAGCAGATTACATAAGCTGACATATTATTTTATTTTGCGTTTAAAATAAGCTTTATTTAAATGCACATATCAAGTTTTAAGCATTACATACATATGACTTAATCAATTGTGCTGAAGGAACCTTTATTTCAAAGTTGTTTTACCTCAAAGTAAATTATTATCGTTATGATGCCTATTAAATACGTCCCTCCCGCACTTGGACTGTTTAACAACATGCATTGACAATTTGCGTGTATAGTTCACAACCTATGATTTGAAAAAAAAATACAATCGAATTATAAGTAAATTTTTTCCAAAAGATTTAGAAAAATTGTATGCGATTCATTGAAGAGGAGTGAATGTATTGGAGAATGGAGCATACCAAAACGGGAATTCGTTTTTTGCAGAACAGTTTCGTATTGTATTCCGTACTGAGCGTCAAAATGCCGCATTACTTTAAAGAATTTGCGCTTGCTCTGTCCTCTTTAATAATTGAACGCTAATTTTTTTTTTTTTTTTTTTTTTGCGATTGTTAGATATACTCGCATGTAATTCGATTGCTCTTTTTTGGAATCTGATGCTCAATGCATATTTGTTTCGCATCGGTCACTCCAGTTACAAATTTTTGTATACGCAGGTTAATTCGACGGCAAATTTTACTGTCCAGCTGTTGAGCTTTGACGGTCTACGTTGCGTTACGGAGTTGTTGATATTTTAGTTGGTCGGAGCTTTAACCAGCGGATTTTCAACTGTTCTTTTTGAAGTATAGCCCCTGTGACACCTTTCCCTACCAAATGACTGCCAAAAATCAACTCCACTAATGGTCATCCGTAAGAGGCCGTTTGAGGGTCGAGTTGACATTGAAGAGTGCTCTTCATCCCAAGCGGGGGAGGAGGCGGTGGGGAGGTTGCAGTTTATAGTTCTCGAACTAAAGCTCGAAAAAATTAAACTATTCGACGTTCCACAGTATTTGCTTGCTCGGTCGTCAAACCAAACTGCCGACCAATGAAAGTTGCCTGAGTTTTGGAAGAGTAACATGCATTGGCGTGAATTTACTTTTATGCAAAAAGCAGTTTAAAAAAAGAAGGGAAAAATGGGAAATTATGCGCGAAGAGTAAGGATGGAGAAGAGGGAGGAGGGAAAGAAGAGGAAGGCTGCGCAGAGATGACTTGGAGGACGCGAGAGGGGAGCTCTTCTAATAATGTGATGTTCCATCTGTTCGCTCCTTTGGGATGTTAATATTTTTCAGCTTGTTGGCTAATGACTTTTTACGCTCTTTTCATTCTTACAAAGCAACAATTAAGTGGACCCATAATGGAATTTACCGCGTAATTCGGCGTTACAATAACTGTGATAATTTGTTTTATTGTTGTTTACAGCTTTGAAACGTCAAAGAGTGTCATCTGCATAAGCTCTAATCACAATGAGTTCACATCATTCATCGAAAATGGCTTCATTAACCGTCTTATTCCTGCTATTTTTAACTACACTCGTTTCACCGCTCGTCACACAACCTCCTCCGATTGAGCAAATTCCAGGTAAGCCATCATAAAACTATCTTATTCGCTCTCTCATGCTTTTTTCACAAATTCCCTCTACATATGAGCGTTGTGGCGATGTTATGCCTATGCATATATGTGCATATCTGCGCGATCGTCGGTCTGTTTGTGGGTGTGTTTTCAGCTAAACGGACACGTAGACTATCTAGAGTTGTGAAATTTGATGAGTATAATTGCACATCGTGAAACCATCTCTTATAGCGTATTTCATATTTACACATGAATTTTCCAAAAGAATTTATAGAAACCTTAAAATACTTAAAAATTTATACGAATCTTCCATCGATTGTTCATTATTTAACATCGATCATGAAGAGAAAAATGAGTCTTTCAAAGAGCATTTGTACGGATAGTTGAACTGGAACAAATTTAAGGACATTACTGAACATATTTTAATGGCTTAATTTTGAATTGTGAAACCACTTGGCCAGATGACCTTGTTCTCCAGAAGGAAAAATGGGCTTGTCCAATGCAACAAAATTTGAATTAAGTAGGCACTAACATCTCTTCCTGCCAAAACTATCAAAGCGTTCAACTGAGGTGAACAGAATGAACCTGAAACTTTGAGCATAGTCTCTTCGATAATCGAGGTAGTGTGACCTTTTGATATTTAATGTTAGTCTCAAACCTAGTAAGGTCAAGCACTAAAGAATAATTTATTGCTTATGGAGCTGTTTAAGAGTAGACAGAGATTCGTAAGCATCCACACGCTCTTTTTGGGTGTTTTTGCTATGCGATGAATTTCTTAGGAAGAAATTTCACGTTCACAAGAGCTGCAACTTTCTCGAAGTCTTATACTCAATGAAAATCTTTTCTCTTCCATAAATCTGCAGGAGAAATATTCTTTCTATTTCAAAGAGTCAACGGATGCAAGAAATACGATATTTTAGAGTTCGCAATAACGGATGCGGAAATCATCCATACAGTGAACACTCTACGAGATGAGGACATAAACAAGGCACGACTTGGGCAACTGGCAGTCGATTATCAAGGTCATACAACAACTAGAGATAGCACTGATAATGCAAAATCGAGGTTTATTTCTTCGATATTTCTGCTATTGTTTTAAAGAATGATATGGGGTCTTCAAGCATTTTTTTCGATTTGTTGATGTTGCTATTAGCATGATATTTGGTTTGAAAAAAAAAGCATTAGAGATGCAACAAAGACCTCTTGTTGATTATTCGTTAAGAAAATTTATAGGTACTTGTTATATAAACCACATAACCATGATAGTCTATTAGTTCAAAAAAAAAAAAATCGTTTATTTTTTTATTTTTTTGAAGATTCTTCAAGAGTGTCGATTCGTCACTATTGCGTAAGGAAACTTTCGAAAGATTCATTGCACTCAACGACAATTACAATCGTCATACTGGAATTGCGGAAGTTGAAACATCTGAGGTTTATTTCACTCTAATCTGCTGATTCTTCTCTTTATTTTGCATTATTGATTTCGCCTAAAAAGATGGAAAATTCTTATTGCTAGTCCTATCATTCAATGATTTTTTCTAGCTTTGTTAGGATTTTTTATGTTCGATTTTGATTCGTTCTTTTTTTTTCATTACATGTTCTTCTAATGAAGTGCTGATTTGAATGGTACATTTATTATTTTAAGTTTGATACGTGTGTCGGAGTTTATTCCTTTATGAGGTGAAAGTCACTTCCAGGAGAAAAAAGAAATATCGCAATTTCTTGATGCTGTATTCGCTACAAAAGTTTGGCGAACACTTTACTCATTCTTACATAAAAAAGGTATTTTTTTCCCAGTAATTTCCCTTTTTCCTATCTATTTTTTTTTTTGAAATAAATATTTACTGAAAAAAATGACCGGAAATTTATTCGTTGTGAGAACCTAATGTATGCTATGAACGATAAGTATTTTCAACCAAAAAGAATGAGATTCACATTCATCATTAAATCAAATATCGATGAAATGCAACGACAAAAATTTATCACTTCATCGAGGAATTTTTTCTTTGTTTGTTTTTATGTTTTTTAAATGTCTAAAATCTACTCAATATTCTATGAGATTAAAAGATTTTTTAAGTCATATCGACAAATAGTGTGCATAACATAGGCAAATCATTATCGATGATGAGGTAACGAAGGGAATATAAAAAACGATTCTCACTAATGAACATATTCCAGCCATAAAATCTTTCACTATAGAAAATAATTTAAACTATATTTTATGAAAATTCTTTGATCTCTTTTTGGAGAAAAATTTCGCATAAAAACAGTTGAAAAGAAAATAACTTATTTACAATAAATTCAAAAAATTAATGCAACATATATATCAACAAAATATCATAAAGGCATTCTGTATGTGGCATTTTTTGCACAACCTTTAAGATAACTACTAACTAACCATGACTACTGGCCTGGTTCATCTGTCATTTGCGGCTCTCACTTAGCCAAAACAATATTGCGCATACAATCATACTAGCTAAAGCATCAAACAAGTCATAATATTCTTTAGTTCTCGAAGCATTCAATGCACATTTACTGCTCAGAACATCCGACCAAAATGCGGTTAAGTTTATACTCGACAATTAGTCAATCAGTACTGAATTTCTGTGCCCCGTTGGATAGGTTAAATCAAGTTGCTTTTTTTTCAGGTCATCCATTTGCTAGGAATGAAGCAATTTTCCGTTTCTGGATTAGTCAACTTTGGTTTGTACGCTATTCACGTGCACGAGGACTTGCCGATACATCTGGATTCGAACATGTTTTCATGGGCGAGGTAAATTTTTTTTCTACAGTTAATTTGAAAGATCATATCTAAGCTGTTGAATTGAAGAAACATTAAATGTGACAAGCAAAAACAAGGCGAACACCACTATTGCAATATGTCTTCCTAAAAAAAATTTCTCCAATGATCCTTCTTTCGATTCTTTACTGTTGATAGGTTACTATTGCGAAATTTTACTATAACTTCTGATAATTGCATACATTTTAAGGGTTCTCAAACATTGCATAGACTATAAACGTTGATTATGTTCCATTCATATACTTGATATAAATGCCACAAATCTAATTGAGAATAGAATAAGAGAATTCCAATAGCTTAATTTGAATTTTTGAAATTGTCAGCAATTGAATACTGTGATTCGTCGTTGCAAATATATTGTATTTTCAATTGTTTCAATAAAAAGATGAGATTTTTCATTGAATTTGTGCACATTAGTATATTCCATTATTTTCAAACACTCACAAATGAAGCGATCTTTTTCCACAAATTCTATAAGATTCATGTTGGCTTCTGTGTTTCTTTCTTTTCCCGAACTGAGTCATACAAACAATGCCGGCTCCTATTCTTCTCTCATCCTATACTCATAAGTATATCTTTCCTTCCATGACGATGCTGTAGTAGCACTTTATCTCTATCACATATGAATATGGGAAATGAATAAAACTAAAAAGCACACCCTGTGCTCCTTAATTAGCTAAAATTCGTTACCGTAAATCTAAATCATCAAAAGCTTTAACAATCATCGATTTCAGACGAAGAATGGTGAGGTTGCGGGCATGCATAGCTGGCTGCGTTTCTATTTGCTTGAGAGAAACGCCTCGGAGCATTTCGACTACAAAGGCTTTCTTGTGAAGCGATTTGTTCGTTGCTTATTCTTAATTCTTATATCAGCTGCTCTTACAGTACCCCGGCAACGCACATAACGTTTAGCAATTGATCGAGTACCACCCACTAGATGAAGCATTACGGCGGCGATTTGCTTGTTATCGATCATCCGTCGTAGCAACTTTTCAAACTTCAATAGGATTTTCCGGATGCTAACGGCAATCCGGAATGAGTAAAATGGATAATAGTAACCAGTAATAGTGATAGTAGTGGTGATTGGAATACCGTAGTGTTAGGTGGTGATTGGAATACCGTAGTGTTAGGTCAGAAGCAGAACATATGGTAGTGCCAAGTAGTATTCAATACAGTAATTAGTAATGATAAGTAATATCGCTGTGCGTAGTAATAAATATTGCTAGACTTAGCAGTGAGCAATATAATGCTGATAGTAGCAACGATAAATTCATACTCGTGTCGCTGCAGTTATTATGAACTTCCTTAAATTTCGCTTGCGGAAGTTTCGCTGCTGTTCGGCTCATAATCAACGAGAAAAATCCAGAGGACCTGGGGCGAGGAATGCAGAAAATTAGGGTCCTCGGAGTTCTCCGTTTCCCAATTTCTGAAAGAGTCGTGACGTCATCCAGCTCCTTCCTGGCAATTTTTTATCAACACTTTACCTTCCTGATGAGAAAGCAACTTCCAGCAAAACAGCATTTCAAGATTTGAACGTAAACGCAAATAACACATATATAATATGAAGGAAGTGAAATGAGACGAATTAAACAACTAGGATTAGAAATCCAACAAACGGTAACAAAATTGGAAAATCTCGGGAATTTGTGCTTCGTTCCAAATATTACTGATATGATTTAACATCATGCCATCTCAATATCCCAGTTTATTTGCACATTTAACATGCAAAAAGGAAATGACTGTATTTCGCTGATGCGAATGATCAGTGTTGTTTGATTTGAGGATGTGATCGCGGCAGTGAAGTTCAGTTGGATGAACGAGTTGAAAAGGTCGGGCAGCTTTGTGATTGGTTCAAGTCCCGAATTCGATATGGCACTCTATACGCTGTGCTTCCTTTCGAGAAGAGGTCGTAACACGTGTAACGTATGTATTTATATTATAGTTTTACCTTCATTTTGATACTTTTTTACATGCAAACTTGTGGTAAATAATTGCTTACAGTGGTGTTTATCTCGAATAATCACATTCTGTTCTCCGTAAATATATTTTAGCTTCTTCTGATCCATGTAGATTCAGAGACCTCGCCAGTTTCATTGAAGAGTTTCTTGACTCTTATATAAAAATAGCGTTTCCAAAACGGATGATTTAATTTCCATAAAGCGCTTCTAAAAAGAACCGTTGTAATGACCGGTATCGGATGACCACCACTAAAGAATCATAAGCATTCCATTCAAACGGTAAATACAAATAAAATTTCATATAAGGGATAAATGGAGAGAGATTGTTACTGGAGACAATTCTTTAGTTTTTTTTTTTTTTTTTTGCTTTTATTAAGTTTATTGGCTCTTTAAAGAATTTGTTTCTCGAAATTGATCATCATTAATAATTTCATTTCGTATATTCCTCATAAAAGACTTTATCTATCTATCATCATTTTATGCAAATCATGTTTGGCCACGAAACAGCTCCAACAAACGTTTCGATTTTGAGCGCAATAGCTAGAATAACGATAAGCGGTATAATCTTATACAGTTGTGAAATTTCAGCAAAGCAACCAACTCACAAGAGTAGTTATAAGTAGCCGGTAGCGATTAAATATTCACACAAAATTAGAAATTTATTACTTAGTGGGAATGTTGGCTTCAAAAGGCAAATTATTGCAACAATTGAGTCTCTTTATCCTCAGAGAATCATTACCATCGTTAGCTTCAAACCGCCATACGAATAGTACCCGATCATTAAACTCGACATATCGTCTCAGTGTGAATGCATATATGAAAGAAGTACTTAATAGTAGTTTATAGCAATTACAGCAAACAATTGGCCTACAAAATTTTATCATTTTTAATATTTTCGTTGATAATCGACTCAGATGATGAGGCTTTGTGATAAAATAGTTCTTTCATGAATATATAGCCGAGCCGTTTTCATTGAGATTTTGAAATACAAGAAAAAATTGCACCTAATATACCAAGTCTTTCTTGCACTGGTAGGTATAATTGTCACCTGGCAATGCGTGTAGAGCTTATGACGTTATCACTGATAAAACTATCCTCCGGCGCAAGCACTAGGAAGGAAAATATCACGAGAAGCTACAGCTAGCGATATATGAGGTCCAAAAGTGTTGCCTTGTAGTGCATTTGGTAGGCTGCACAATTTTCTGCCACAGTGCCAAAGTCACGTGACACAATAATGGAGAAGGTGAGGCGCACATGAGAGTACCGCCTAAAGTAACTTCATTTGAGTGAAGGTAAAGCCAGAAGTAAGTAGCAAATAGGGTGGTACTAGACAGAAAATAAAAAAGTGTAAACAAGATAAAAAATAAAGTATAAAATAGATAGAATAAAGTATAAAATAGATAAAATACTAGATAGAAAAATAAAGTATGAAAAATAGATAAAAATAAAGCATAAAGTATAAAGTGTAAAGTATAAATAAAGTATAAAGTATAAAGTTGATGAAAAATAAAGTTAGGCAGCACGACGAATCAAATAGAGAAAAAGTATAAACAAATAAAAAAAATCCCTGGTTATGGTCAGCGAAATGGAAAAGAAAAAAGATTGCTACACTTAGCACGGAATTTTTGCCCAAGAGAAAGGCGTTGTAGTGAAATTAATTTTTTTGACAAAGTGTCACACAGAAGCTTTCCCTACCGAGCACAAAGACAAGCAAGATAAAAATAGGATGCCAATTTGCAGGTGCAAATCGACGGTTGCCCAATGCAGATCACGAGCTATGAGATCGTCCAACAAAGAAAAGTGTTTATTGGAACGATCTATCCCACTGCTGGGCGTATTACCGACTCTTGCAGACGCTATAATGGATAGTCAATGTGGCAGATGTGGACCCTACGTCGAAAACATTTTTCATTCGGCGCCTTCCTATATTAAACTTTTTTATGATCGCAAATATGTGTTTTATAACATCCTAGCAGTCAACATCGCAGGCTTTGCATACAGAGAGAAGTACGCCATCTCACAATACGTCTAATTGAGACACCTTCTAAAAGTGTTTTCTTATAGTAGATAACCTAGCACGAAACAGGTAAGTTACACTCGTTTTGTCAGCAGTGAATTCGCCTAAGTCTAAATCCAGCGCTAGTAATCACAAAATAATTGCATCTTTTTCCGTTTCCCTGAATAGATGCAAGAGTGTTTTTTTTTTCGTATATCATATGGATAATTAGATATATTTGTAACCTTGAGTTCACATAAAACGNTAATTAGATATATTTGTAACCTTGAGTTCACATAAAACGTCTATTCGGTAGTGGATGAGCATAGCACATTTAGCGAGTGAACGCGTAATTGTTGTAACGAGCGTGATGCAAACTTGCGGCTATGATTCTCGCTCCATTTAGTGTTCAAAGTTAAAAATTAGCTGTTTATATCTCGCATTCTGTCACAGACAAAGAATTGGTGCGTTGTAACTTCTTGCTCCTCACCTAACCACTCCTATATGTACTAGGTTTACAATGATTCCTTGTGCCCATCAGTTCCTCCTCAAGAATATAAAATGAGCCTCTATAGCTGACTGTTGTTGTATGTGAAGGATTTGCACCTTACAACTTTTTGCCTGGTCCTCTGAACTACTTAATATGATATTAACTTCATGACAGAAGCTGTTGTTCTCATTTGCAGTATGTGACCAAGAAGCAACCTTTCAGATTTGATGCACTTGATGGGTGGGATTTATTATTGCGATGTCCATTTTAGGCTGTTTTTTTCAATGGTTCTGACAATCCCGCTATGATCAACATAGATATGAGAGGATTATGGGTTCTTTTGCGACGTCTTCAATACAACAACTGCAGGCAGTTCATAGGCATGAAAACGAGCAGCTATATGCAACGAGTGCAATAAACTTTGAAATTGTTTACGTCAAAGCGCAAATTATTAATTACGCACAGTTCTTTAATGTACAACAACATTGTAGAATGTACATCCATTGAACTATGCGTAAACTGATCAAGAAGCATTAAACTATAGCTAAGGCAAACGTGTATTATACTGTCAACTGGTTTCTGCAAATTAAAATGTTTTGAGCATTAAACATCACATGTGTCAAACTTGAACACTAAAGAAACAACACAAGACCTACGATGAATATAGGTCTTTGCAAGGAGGAGAGAGATGGAGAAGCTCTCCTTATATACCTATTACTCCCAAAATTTGGCGTTTTCTCAAACTTCCGTCATCATTCCAATCGAATTTCATCACTTTAGGACAGTCATAACAACTAACTCCTCCTGCTAGCACGAAAATTGTGAATACGGTAAGTGCAGTGTTCGTTTGCGAACATGTGCAATGTGCACTGTGGCTTTGTCTCGCAGGTAATCCCTTCGCATACAATACCTCTACATTAGAAGCGTATTCTCGCATAGCTGATTTGCTAACATTGGATAATTATGAAATAACATTCGAAATCAACATAATATCGAACTTTGCACATTGTGAAAACGGAACGAATATTCAGTGGATTATGATGTGAACATTGTAAATGTGAAACAAATGA
>JAAVTS010001508.1:0-22060 GCA_022845575.1 Baylisascaris ailuri
TAATATTACATACTACTATGTATATGCCACAGGGAAGGGTGGTAGAGCGAAGAGGCGATACATACAGAAGTTTTATATCACATAACGTGGAATGAAAGCGACCTGACAACTAGGTCAAGCAGTCAGGATTGAAAGTTCCAGACATATTGTTATTAATCTGCTTAAGTGCCACCAGACAGTGTGATATACCACGCCTAAATGTAATCTGATAGAGCTCGTCAAATACCCGACATTATAGACACAGCTAAGCTATCGCAACCCTATCTGTGTGTATTACCATAAGGTCAGTCTACCGCGGATTTCCGCTCTCCACTCTTTTTCTTCGATCCAACCAAGTAAAAGGCATTCTGTAATCGAAAGTTAAGATTAACTGCCACGATTAGTTTTCACTGTTAAGAAGTAAAAATAAGCCGAGAAAAACTCGACATGTAGCCTCTTCTCCCTTCTATCGGACGAATTTAGCGCCTTCAAAATATCATCGGGGAAAAATAGCCGAACATATTTTTTACAAATTTTAATTTCGGTCCAATTTTCCTAACATTAAAAAAAAAAAAAAACCGACCCTTACTAACATACTTGAATGCTTCAACCGCTGCTTCACCACCTAGCCCTTTCATTCTATGAGATGGAGCCAACTTTTACCACAATTAACTCGTCGCCCACCAATTACTCTTTCTTCTCTACCTTGACAGAAATCTAGAAGCTTTCCATCGAAAATCTTTTGCCTATATTTTAACAAAAAAAAAAAAAAAAAGACTGTAACAATAAAGAGAAAGAGAAATCTCTCACAACATACCTTGTAATAGTCATGATAAGATAGAATATCACCACATGCCCAAAACGGTACCTTAGCAGCTGCTAACGAACATTCACGAGTATATTCCCAATCGGCCAACTTCGTATATCGTTGTTCCCTGAAGAATTTTTTCATTCAATCCGCTTCAATAATCTAACTCAAATCGCATTGCTCTATTTGAGATCCCGGCTCGAATTACTGCAATGCAAATAGCAAAGATAAATGAAATAGAAATATATGAACAAAAAATGTAAAATGAAATTCAATAAAAAAAAGTGGCGGAAAAAGGAAAAACCCCAGATATCGCTGTAAGATGCAATGATTTAAAATATTATTTGAAAGTAGTAAAGCACTCCAAAAGATGCATTTTTTCACGCATAAACTCACAAGTTCAAGATTGACTTAGCAAACAGAGTTAAGGCTCTAAGTGACGCTAACTTTTTCTTGCTAAGCAAATCCGGAATGGAACTTCCGAACTTCAGCGGTTGTGTATATTAGTGTGACGCATTTCTCATAATATTAAATTCAAAAGCAACCAAACCAACAAACTTCGATCGTGGGTGAAGAGTAATCAATTGAGGGGGGCAGGCGCTCACTATTTTTGCAATTGTTTGATGTGCCGTATATACGTTTTCCTGCAAAAAAAACATTGCAATTAGCATATTCAATGAAGGGCTAAAGTGTTCTCGGAACACCTCGGAAGACTCAAAGCTCGAGTTTCAGAAATCCTTAGAGCAGAACTGCTGTATAGTGATGCTATTCAGGCTGACCTGAAGCTCAGAGACCTCGAAGACACGCAGCTTCCCGAGCCAAACATCGTCTTCGTCTAAGTCCGGTCCTTCCGGGATGAACTTCATCATTTGAATTCATGCCCTCTCCCCCTCCCTCCTCAGCGGTAAACACAAAAACTCTTGCAAATTTAGGTCTCCCACTTTTATCCTATCTGTACTTAGAAATGAGAGACACACTATCCACCTATACGTTTTTAGCACTTCAAAGTAGCCGTTTTCATCTACTCATCTACCCTTTACAAAAAATAAGTACGGAAAACTGCTTAAAAAGTAACAATAAAAATATAAAAAATGGATATACCCTAAGTCCAGTGCGCAATTTGAGTGTAAGTGGTAAATCGCCCATCACCGCACTCATCGCTTTCATTATCTCTTCTAATTTATTGCTTCTTGATGCCAGTGTACAACCACCACCTTTTTCGTTGATCAACTCCAATGGACAACCACAATTCACATCGATAAAATCCACCTTGAAACATTTCAGATTCATAAAAATCTGCATATTTCATTTCAGAATCAATGATTTGGGCAAAATCTTAATAGGTGGCTAAACCAACACCAATTCTTAAGTAAGTAGCTGAAAAGATCAAACAGAAACCTTCATAAAACATATAAACATATATGCAGAAATTGCCACCTTGCAATACACTACATTCCCATTAAAATAAGCTCTTTTTTTCAATAAGTACCGAACATTTATAAGCACCATCACTCCATTCAAAAACTTTGTCTTAAAATTTGTAAAGGTTACACATTAGAGGCGCCTATATGTGCGAGATTACGGTATGTTTCTAAAATATGTAAATAAAAGCCGATTCGAAAAATGTTTTGCAAAAAAAAAAAAAAAAAAAAACGAACAATAGCAGAACTAATTTGCATAAAGTGATAAGCGTACATCCATATTTTCGCTGATGACTTGTGCAGCACGAGACATTGTATCGGGGAATCCTCCAGCTAGCTGAACACCGAATATTTTTTCGCTTTGATGTCTTTTCAATAGAGACCATTCTGAAGGTGATCCACTCAATAGACTCGTACAAACACCTTAAATATATTTATTCATTAATAACCTCAGAAATATTCGTTTACTGGTTAAAAGAAATCAGATGAAAGTCCTGGATTATGTAAGAGTCTTAAAGGTAATCGGAACTTTATAAAAACGTTTGATTGAGGAGATAAGAGAGAAACATAGAAAGAACGAATAGGCAGAAGAAGAAAAAGGATATAAACTTCGAGAAATTATATCAAAAACTAAAGACTATTCACTGATGAGTAAAAGTATCTAAGAGGACCATTAATTATTCGACTAAGATATTGAAGGCAAAATTGAGTAGAATAATACATCACAATCCTGAATCTATCGATTAACTGCTTTAGTAAATTATTCAATTAAACTTTTATTAATCGAAAAGTAAACATTGAGCAATGAAAACTTCGAGAAAAAAAAAATTAAATTAACTCGTTGAAATATTCATTTTGACATATTGCCAAAAATCCCACACTTCAATCCTTCCCACGAAAAAAGTAGGGCAAAACTCAATGAAGCGATGTGCGGAATCGAATCCGCTTTTAGGAAGAAGCTGCGGAGGAAAAGAACTATCATTGCTGCCATTGACAACGAAAATGATATGATGCGTCCTTCTTCACAGGCGCTTCCCCTTCCTACTACCAACCATAGTCATTGCCGATAAAGCCAGAAAAAGCTCCTTCACTCTTCTGTTTACCAAAGATAAAAAAAAAAAACGATCAATAAGTGAAAGATGATTTCCTTCAAATAGCAATATTTAAAAACCAATACTTACCCATTTCACCACAAGTAATTTCTGCACCAAGATCCACACAAAGTCTTCGAAATGGTAAATTACCAACGGTTGTCAATGGAGCAAGATATGTCTTTCCCACTAACTCGGCCATATTTAAGTTTAATTTCTCTCGTTCCATACAACCAATCATTTGTGGAAGATTCATTATCACCTAAAGTTAGCAATAATAAACTCTTATATACGAATTCTTCAAACGATAATTAAAAAGAAATAATACAATCTGTTATTTTCCACAATTTTTCCCTAATTTCCCCGATCTTTTACAAACCAATTTACTAAATTTTTTCTTTGCATTAATATTCACTACCTCAAATCCTCATAAGTGATTTTGGCGAATACGGTTATTGTCTTTATTTTACAAAAGAATGGCACACAAATATTATCCCATAAATGAATTGGAATATATTAACAAAAAAAAAGCAAATAAATAAATAAATAAATAAAAAATACCGCACCATTGAGATGATTCACAGCCCTAATAACGATAATCAAAATTTTTCATATACAATAATCCATATTTCAAGGCCAGTTCATCCCTTACGAGGCGATTTCACTTATACAATGGACCCTATAAAAACGATAAAGCCCCCCCCCCCCCCTCCCCCACTCTTAACAACTGCTAAAAAACTTCTTGTACAATGCAAAACCATCGAGCCAAAATATTGTTTAGCCTATTGTGAAGAAGTAATTCATCGTACAGAGGTAAACACTTTATATAGTAATTAAAAGAATCGATCTAACGTAAGAGAAGGGGGAGGGAGAGGAGGGGGAGGGGGTGGGAAGAAGGGAGACGACACGATAACGCGAAGATATTTTGACGAGGTGAAGGTTCCCTCCAGTATCTCCCACCAACAGGTGAATATGATCGATTCATCAGCAATTACCACCTGAAAGACAAAATGCAAATTTGGTCTCGAAAGTTAAATATTAAGTAAATTTTTGCGTGAAAGAATTACACCTTACAAAATGTTTTGTGCGTCCAGTATAATCAGATGAACGTCCACTGCACTTTAGTGGAAAAAGTTCTCACTGGCCAAATTTTCCGTTCAGCATTGAGGTGATTGGTAGGAGATAGAGGAAAGGAGTCGATATCGAAGCGAATCGTTTCGGTAATAAAGAAAAGAGAGAAGGGAGGATAAGGATGGAGGGGGAAGTTGCCGACTGGGTGTGTCAATACTAATTTAAAATAATTAAATATTGGTACCTTCTCACATTTGGAGAAGTCGTATTCCTTTTTGCGTAATGCTTTTTGCACTGCAATCGTCTCAGCATTGAGTGTTTTCGAATAGCCATTTGATGGTGGCTTTATCTTCTGCGTTAGATCCTCGTTTGTATGCGATTGTGCAAATCTAAAACAAATACATTTACCCTACGCTAGCTATCATCTTTTCCATATCTACATTCTAAGAAAAACACTTATACATTAAGTAGAATGATCGAAATTGCCCCTACGCACCTGCGAAAACCATGATTGTATCATACCTTTCCGTATATAACCCCACCCCTCTCCAGCTGACAGTGTTTGTAAGATAAAAGTCGACGTCTCATATAAATGTGTATTCTGGCAGGAATTAGAAGACTTATAGACGCAATAAAAATCTACAAATAAAAGAATCTGATAGAAAATTTTAAGAATTTCAAAATATTCAAATTGGCACGAAACACTTCAATAAACCTTGTCGCAACCAATCGATACAAATTGGTAAAACAATATTAATGAATCCAACTTTACAATTACAGGTTAGTAAGATTTACCCAAAGAAGCTACCTATAGCATACTTAACTATCATTGCTTCATGTTTCATCTGTTTGAACAAATAAACTTCTAAGTGTAAACTATGAACAAAGTGTGCTAAAACGTAAGATTAAACGAAAATTGCCACCGCCGAAGAAACAAGAAAAGACAATCACTTAAATGAGAGAATATCTATATAGATTCTAATTTTTAACGAATTCGACAATTTTAAATAAAATTTTGGTAGAAAAAACAATACAGCAAAATATATTTCAAGACTGAAGAAATGAGAGAATATTTTGAAAAGAAACTGCAAAAAAAAAAAAAAAACAAAACAAAACAAAATAACGCGAACTTCGACTATGAAAAATAATCAATAAAAATTTGGTGCCTAACTTGATCATAGCGTACCATGTATATCTATGCCTTGTTTAAACAATTATCTACAGTAGCAATGGAAAAAGAAAAAGAAAGAAAAGAAGGTTCCTGTAATAAATAAAACAAATGAGGAGATATGCCAGAGTAGTAATATAAAAGAAAATGTTTTTTTAATGAAAAAAAATATTAATATGAGATAAATGAACAAAGTGCGACATTCCAGCCAAGTGGAAGGTAGAAAGAGGTGTGGAACCTTAATGAGCATTGGAATGCAAAAAAGTAACAAAAATTTGAAAAAAAAAAAAAAAAAGTAAAATATAAGTGGGATATGAAACTTTGAAAAAAGAGATCGAATAAGCGCATACCAAATCAACCTATCAAATTAATGCACTGAATAAATGAATATTCAAAGAAAATCGATATAAGTCTTTGATGAAAACTTATCTTTCTATATCCGATCAAATGCAAAATTTGCATGTGCAGATTTTTCAATAAAATAAAATACCCTTATCCTTCGAGAAAAAAAAGAAGAATAAAAGGCCGCGAAGAAAGTAACTTTGATAGAAAATTATAAGACGAGATAATTTCTACCAAAAATAGATCACCGTAGCTCATATAACTCACATTTGCACACAAATATGACGTCATCATTATGCCTTCGTCTGCGAAAAAAAAAAGAGTGTAAAAAAGCAAAAATACCTGCAAGCATATGAGAATGGACATCGACCTCTTTGTTGGAAAATATAGCACGATGGACCGAGATCAGCGGGTTTTACGGCCAAATACTTCGCTATCGAATGTAGTGATGTACATTTATCACCATATTTACAAGGCTTATTGGTCACCATCGATGCACATAGACGTGTATGATGCTCACGACTTTCCGCACGCGCCTAAAAGCAAACAAACCGATCACGTAAATGATCAGAAAATTATGCAACAAAATCCAGTTATACCTTTTATAACTTTATTATTTTAATCCAAAAAAGGTAGGTACGATCACATCTTACCTTGGCCATTTTCTTGCCACGTTCACGATTCACTCCTCGTCGCTTTATCTTCTTCCCGCTCTCATTTCCATTCGCCTTTGGTTCTGCAAACAAAAAAAAGGAAGAGGTAATATATGTAATCTGGGGGATGTAGGGGTACACATTAATCAGCTAGCACTGGCAAAGAGCGAAGAAGAGAAAGATGCAGGTGCACAGAGGTGAGAGGGGGGGGCGGGAAGGGAAGATGAGGAAGGTGATACCATTGGATGCTGTAAATAGTACATGAAAATTCCGTAAAAATCGGTGAATGGAAAAATAATGAGGAATTTCCTATTGCATATGCAAAAAAAAAAAAAAATGTCATATATGCCTGATAAAATCTTCCAAAATCTTGTAAAAAGAACAGGAATTCTCTCGCAATTATAAAGATGATAAACCATCAAGTACAGCTATCAGCTCATTCAATTCTTATTTTCGCTATTCATCTCTATAAAAGTTCCTTAGAGGTACACCTAAAGCACATGTGAATATAACCTGAACAAGTGTAATTACGGTATCGTACCACATGCTGGTCTTACAGGTAGACTGTAATACATCCGATATGAGAAAAAAAAAACAAGTTGGTTAAATTCTCGCATTGAAAAAAAAAAAAAAAAAAAAAACAAAAAATCCCGAATATCAGACCTGCCGTAATATCCATACGTTCGCCACTTATCAAACAAAAAAAAAAAATTAACTTTCTTGGAATTAGGATAAGGCGCCGGATATATCTTCATTGGCGGCCGTTTTGCATAGACTTGGAAACTTTTATTAACAGCGTTAGATCGATTCTTCATAAGGAATAAATTTAATTAAACAATGATTTTATATAGAAACGTCTGACGGATATCATTTCTTCAACGGAGAATTTAAGCACTCACCTCCAACAACATTGCAACCGTCAGCCGATGGATTGACAGTCGTTTTCCCTTCTACAAGATATTCTCTCTTGATCGGCGCATAACCCATCCCTATCTTCGTCACGGTTTCCCCCACAACCTCGTCCACACGAGGTTCCGTGACAATGTCCATCACTAAATTTTCACCTCGCCTATTACTTCCTCAAAATACAGCACCAACTTCAAAAAGACGTTACATTCATTCGATCCGTTGAAAATGATTATATACAGCGTTGGCATACTTTTGAGGAGGGAAAAAATAGTATGAGAGAAATTATGAAAGCCATTGAAATTGAAAGCGAAAAGCAAATGAAAAAAAATGGGGAAATATTTAAAAAATTGACAACAAATGCAATTTCAGAGAGTATGAAATTTCCATTGAAATCGACCAATGAGAAGGAATCTAGATGGGAAAATGATATACATCGCATCGTTCAAATTTCTTGTGCGCGCCCTCATTGCCGGGTTGAAACGACAGAAGAATAGACAGATAGAGAAACAAACAACAGACAAGCAAGCAGATAAACAGACCGGCGCATAAAAAGACAGACAGACAGACAGACGGACAGGCAGACAGACAGACAGACAGATACACACAAGCAGAAGGGCAGACAGACGAACGGACAGACAGGCAGATAAGCAGGCTGGCAAATAGACAGACCGACACATAAAAAGACAGACGAAAAGACAGACAGAAACGCAAACAAACAAACAGACAGAAACAGACATACAGGAAGACAAACAAACGGATGGACAGACATACAACAGACAGATGGAGGACAGAAGACGGAAATTAACAGAGACACACAAACACGAACAGATAGACAGGCATATACAAACGGACAGACAGAAAGACAGGCGGGCAGACAGGAACAGACAGACAGACACAGAAGAGAGAAACGGACAGAGAGAGATAGACGGGAACAGACGGATAGACAGACAGACACAAACGGACAGATAGAAATGCAAACAGACAAAAACAGACGGACAGACAGACACAAACAGACAGGCAGACAGGGAGAGATGAACAGGCAGACAGACAGATGGACAGACAGATAGACACAAACACAAATATACATGTAGCAGAGATACCACAGCCAGAATACTTTGTAAAAGCATCAAATTTATGCATTTCGTAAACAGTAAATCTGATGCTTTAAACGTAGACAGTAAATTTGACGCCTCAAACGGCATGTTTCGTAAACAATCTCTTTTCGAAGGGAAAACACCCGCATTCGTTGATATAAATAACAAAGCAACCTTCACATTTCAACAATTATTCAATGCGATTCGCTTTAAACGGATTATCCAAAAACACAATGTGGCATTGCAGTGCGATAAAGAAATCGCGATACTACAAACTGGCTTCCCAAACGGACTCCAAGGAACAGGGGAACTTATGTCCAAATTTACTACCAGTACTTCCTCCTTCCGCGCCGCAAACCAGGTGGGATGAACCATAAGCACGGCCCATATGGTCAAATTAACACTGGAGGTAAAAGGAGCCGAATAAGAACGAATCGAACGCGACATATCCTCGCCTATTATTGGCGAATCGATGGATAAACAGATGAATCAGGTGAATTTCCTCCCTCATAGGTAACTTTCTGGCGTGCTTACGCCTAGAAAACCCTCTGTTAAAGAAAAAACACAATCAAAGAACAGAATTTTTATTTGATCAATTTGTACAATAAATTTCGAGCTGAAAAACCGCTGTTTATAGGAAATTTTTATAAACTCTTCATAGAATCGCCATTCTTGATCACTGAGGCTTCTAGCTCGATTTATGTCGAATCTCATATCAGCGCACTCCTAAGCCAATCCTCTCTTCAAAAAAAAAGAAAAAGAAAAAAAAAACAAAAAAAAACCAGCAATTAGTAAAACAGATGAAACCAGAGAAACGACCAACTGCCAGCAGTTCAATCTCTCATTGCTTATATAGTGAGAACATCCCTCACACGCTTATCAAAAAGATATACATAAATAAATCAAATAAAAAATGAAACAAAAAATAAAAAATAAAAATCGATTCCACAACGCAAAAACACTATTTCATCATTTACGATCTCACCAAGAAATCCTCTTACGCCCAAATTCTCTCGATCAACAACGACGAGTTTAAAAATAAAATTTAAAAAATGAGCGAAAACAGCAAAAAAAAAAAAAAAAAAAGCCAGCAAAATGGGGCAGATAGACTTCCCATACAGCACACGTATATAACAAATAACATTTCGTTTTGTGATTCGATGAAATATCACAGATTCGAATATTGTTATAAATAATAGAGTGGGAAATGTTCGATTATTTTCAGCGTTACGGTTTTGCAGTGCACTGTCACCAACGACTTTTCTTCATATTCATAAAGAACTCATTGTTTTCGTACTGACGTCTGTAAGCATTAAAACTTAATAATTGGGTACTGAAAATAGGTAAAACGTGACGAGACAAGTTGCTATAAATAGATAAAATATTTTCATCATCAGTGATGTATATGCACACAAAATGGTGGAAATGGTAGCAAATTCTAGCATAACGATTCCACAAGAGCGTCACAACGACATGCTTAGCTAAAAAGATTTCCAGCAAGAGGAAAGGATAGAGAAAGAAACATGGGTGGAGAGAATAGATAGAGGATTGCAATTTGAACTCATAGAAAATATGCTTCTTTTTTCGCTTTCCTCTTTTCTATAGTAACGAAACGAAAAAAATCGAAAATTGAACGAGAATGGAAACCACAAAAGTCAGAAAAAATTACGTGAAAGGAGAAAAAATAGAAAAAAGCGGAAGGATCTAACGCAGAGGAATAGAATGTTTCTCTCCTTTTTAAATAGGTTGACAAAGCGGTTACTTATTCTTTTATAAAATAAAACAGAAAAAACCAACACCCACTAACTGCTAGCCAAAGTTCCGGATATTGCTCTTAATTTCACCCTTTATCATTTCAGTTATTAACCATCACCACCACTTCGCAAATGCAAATTTTTAAATTCTCTTTTTTTCAATCACTTTGTTCATTTTACATCAAATCCGACTATTTCATCTCTAATCTTCGCCCATTGCCCTGAACTTACTCCATTCACATTCATCACAACCTTCTCACTTTCGTCCATATACCCCATACCCTCTAGTTAATTTACTATAAAAAGTTTAAGTAAAATTATTCCATCTACGCACCGATATGATCTCAAAAGAGGATCACTTCGTATAATATCGAATTTATAGGTGCTCACAAAAAATGATGTAAAACTAAACTTACGAACCATGCGATAAACCATTAAAAAGATGGCGTATATAGTCCGCTACGTTGTGCCATATCCCGCAATCGTCGGGAAATCGATTGTGTTATAGATGGCTGCAAGAGAAGCGCCTCAGCAGCCGCCTCGATCTTAGCACGATTCCTTCTCACATATAAACGTGCATCATTCTCCATTTGTGCCAATCTAAAATATAAATTCCGTTTTGAACAGCACTCTGATGGGTTGTTATTCGAAGAGTATAAGAAATATCACCTTAAAACTGTCTGATGAGGTGAAGGCTCAAAGATGAGAAGAGAGAATGCGGAAATCCGATGAGAGGCGAAAACTGGGAAATCAGGGATAAAGATGCTGGCAATTTCCCCACAATCGAAAGATATCGAATCATATTGCCCCGATTTTCGACTTTTTATGAACGATCACGTAATAACACTTTATGCTAAGCAAAATTAAGCAAAGGTTGTATCCAATATGACAAATATACAACGTGAAGTTGCGAATCCTCCACTTTTTCCATCAACCTCCCTCCATCTCATATCTCTTGCCAAATAATGCCACATAATTACCGAAATTTCTACGTGAAAAATTTTCTGACCCGCTGTTTCATATTTTTCATTCCTTTATCTTTTCCCCATTCAATAGAAATAATAAAAGATTAGAAACAATTAGACCCATTGAATACAATTAGACCCCATTGAGTACAATACCCATTTAAAATTTCTACCGATCAAGAACATCCCACCGCTGAAAGATAACTAACGATACATTCAACAGGAAACCCCCAAAATTAACACTCTATACTGAAATATATAAAGCTTTGAGAAGAGATAGAAAGATAGTTTATACGCATGAGTATGTGGAACTACAATCCGTTACTTCTACTTTCAAGTATATTTTCAAGTACTTAGACATTCAACTGCGATTAATTATAATCTAGTCAATTTCATATAAAACTGATTATTTATGCGAAAAAAAAGAATGCTGCAAAATAATGAATTCAAAAAATGAAAAGAAATAAAAGAAAGAAACTAACTTTTTCGGGTCGATTTCATCGAGAGTATATGGAAAACTCATATAAGGATTAAGTCGAAAATATGTATTAGCTGGTAGCAAATCATGCATGCATAGATGTACCAATTCAGTATCGGTCGCAGAGTCGACAATACGCGTTATTTTTTCTTGTATACGAGTTGACAGCCTTAAAAACTTTCTTTTCCTAGCATTTATATATGCAAAAAAAAAAAAACACTGGGAAAAGCACTTTAAGAAAACTTTGCATTTATTGGCAAAAGTTGGGAGAAGATCAACTAGCTGCCTATGAGGTAAGCAATATAGGTACATAACACTTGAGCTAATCACAGTACAATTCTAGATTCAACAGCTGCACAAATTTTTAAGAAGGTATAATAAAAGCGTATCTATAGAGCGCATAAACCCTTTCTTTTAAACGTTGATGTTTCATTCAAGAACAACAATAAATAAAACATGAAGAAGACTATATCAATTCGCAATACCTATCCACCACTCAAATCTCCATTACATTATATATTCTTTCTATAATCTTATAATAAGAGAACACCAACTTAATTACTATGTTTACTGTGAGGTGAGAAAGCAATTAAAGTCTCAAATTTCGTTTCAATAATGGATACGGGGGATACAGCTCCAACTTCCTTTAACTTTTCGATTCGGGATGAAACTCCCAAATTTTGCCTTTTCCAATATGTCTTCGAATTTCTTCTTCATTATTACGCATCATCTCTCCAGGCAATTAGTACGACATAAAGTCTTCTTGATCCTCAACGATCGCATAGTCTTCCCTCATAACCAAGAAAAAACATTCAAAAATAAACTATTTGACCGAATAATAAACTATGCAAGATTACGATATGATCTACTGGTTTACTGGTTCATAGGTTTACCGTTCTACCTGATGACCCATGAATATTCAGCGAAGGATGCATGAAAAATTCGACAGTCCAAGAAATCAGCTAGCGTAATTCCAACTCGTCACGAGCGCATTAAGGATATCTTCCAAAATCAAGAAAACCCCAAAATGAGAGATAAATTCCTGAGAAATTTTTTTCCAAACATCCAACGCCAATAATGGTATAAGAAAATTTCAAGACGGAAAACAGCTGATGAAAATAGAATTTTAAAATGGAAAATAGCCAATAAAAATAGATACTCTGAAGTGCTCTTTTATATGCAGATAAATGTCATCAAATAGAAAGCACGATAGGAAGAAATATCACATACTTAACATTCGTAGTTTCTAATTCGTTCACATGATGCCCATTACCCACAGAAACAACGCATTGTACCCTTTCGTTTGGCCATAGCATGCGCGCCTCATGAAGTGCCAGTGCTGTTGGATTATTGGCCAACACGCCACCATCTTGATGCAATATCGAACCGAGTGCTACCTAAAATATCCAGTAATTTCAACTTCCTCTTAGAATGATAGAAAGACTCCTCTTTTCGTCAATATGTATTCCCCGATTTTTAACATATAATATTCTATATCGCTCCACTCACTCATAAAAAGATTCACGACTGGATTCATTAGCGAACCGTTGCAAAATTTTTGCTCATTAAGAGTTCAAATGTTAAACCACAGTAGATGTAATCCACATTCGATATCCAAACACAGTCAGATGAGACTGCACAAGTTTTACCGCTTCACTATGAAATTTTAAACCACTAATGTCGAATACTGGTTTTAAAAGCCTAATTTTTCGATAGAAGATATAAGCAACGTCTTTCATGGAAAAAATCCCGCATTTTATTTCTAATACATCGACAATTTTCCGTAGTTAAAAAATCGAAAATTCAAACTTTCACTTCATCTACTTGGTTTACTTTTGGAAATTCTCTCCCCCAGTGAATACCTCATTTCTTTCTGCGACAGTAATACTAAGTGGTACCCTCCGCTCGAGCACTTTTCATATTAGGCATTCACAAGGGATTCTAGAAGAGAAAAAAGATCAGCCCCATCGTTTCTCTATACTAGAAAATTTGAATATTCAAAACTAGTATTTAATTTTTGATGAACAAAAATCCCTTTATCGAAGATAAACGATCACATAATGCATGAAGTTGTTAAAGATGTAAACATATTAAAAACTTTGTAAGCGCCATGCTTTATAGTTGTAGGAAATCCAACAGTTGCATATTCAAAAATAACAACATATGAGACGACGGTAAAAAATAAAGCTCACTAAATATTCGCCGAAATTCTGTTTTAGCTTTCACAGGCTGTCTGCTTACCCTAATAGGATGATTCGTAGACTACTCCTCACCTCACAATCAAGGAGAAGGCGGATGGCAAGGTGGAAGGGATGAAAAGATGTCAGGATCACTGTGCGCGAGCCAAATTTCGATTTAAGTTCCATTTAAATGATAAAAAAAGTTAGAAAGCCAATTTTTAAACTCGTTTATTCCTCCTTTACCACCCTGAGGCGATGAAGACGAGACAGCATGACAGTGAAAGGGTGAGGGGACGATATCCAGGGCATAGTAGGGATCCTCAATCTTGATTATGGCACCAGTCGATCTATAAACAGTCTCACTATGACGGTTCATGTGCATAACCCTTCCACTTCAGTTCCTCAGAGATGCACTTTTTGCATGTGTGAGGGAGCTATATGATGTGAGATCTGGACTTTCTTAGAAGTGTTCCAGTAATTAACATAAATCATAAAGCCTTTTATCTGCCACAATTCTGAAATTTTGTTTATCATCCTCTGCCTCCGCCTCCCCCCCCCCCACCCCCCTCCCTTGACCTATTATTGTTTCCTTTCAACAAGGTACCTTCTCGAAACAAAAAGAAACAGCGTTTCTCTTACCTCTTCAAAGTAACCAGGTGCAGCTGCAGATGCCTGTAATGCTTGCCAAAGCATATGCTCACATCCCCCTTTGAAATGACTTTCTCGTCCTGGTGGATGCACATAATTTCGAAAAATATAAGGTTGCAACATTGGCGCATTCACAATACAGGACACGATACTCAATTTCGGAGCATCCTTTCGACGGCATGAATCGAGCATAGTTTCCTCTTCGCCTATTCTCTGCAAATAGCCATTCATTCGCCCACTAATTCTGCCAATTATATGCAACAATTCAAATAATATGCAAAAATTCAACAACAATAATAGTAGCTGGCAGCTTCCATATTGCAGTGTTGATTTTACTTAAATAGTCATAATGCTTGAATCAAGTGTTACGTTACGAAGAACGGCAGACAATTCGTGCCACTTTTATAAACTCTGCACTTCCGATTCACCGCATACGATGAAATATAATAAATTCAACACAAATGCACAGAACATTCTCATGGAACCCCTTTCCAGGATTTGCCTATGAGCGGCTTCGGGTTTGCCTATTTGTTTCCAGGTTATTTTATACGACTATGGGGGGCATAAGCTTCAATCCAGTGAGCCTAAGCCACAATCTAGCGGCAGGTCTATAAAACAATAACGTCAGAATAGCATGATATCAGTTGAAAATGAAAGCAAGCACGAATCCGGCATCTACTCACCTATAAACTTCAACAAAATGAAGCAAAATAAAGCAAGAATATTTTCAAAAAATAACCTTTTTAAGGATCCTTTTCCATTTTTTCGTATTATAATAGGAATGCGATAAAAGCAATCCAGAAACCCCAGAAATACGACCCTGACTAAAGAGTTCTCTGGATATTTCAACATAGATTTCTTTACATCGTTCGATTGATAACTCCTTTGCGCCTAGCAGAACTGCTATAATCGCACCGGTGCTTACACCAACTATATGATCGAACATATCGGCCACCTAAATAAACAACATATGCATCACAATTCCACATCATAATATTCTCATTTATAGACACTGAACTTATAAATGTTCGAATTCATATGAAGCCAACGGATCAGCGACTTCAATTGTTTTCCCTCATTTTCGATCTCCGTTGTAGATTCGAATTTCGGATTTTATGCAAATGCACGATATGCAAAGCTGTTAATGTATGAATCGTATAATATGGTGGAAGATAAGAGATGCTCATAACAGAATGCAGAATATTTCAAAATGTTGAAATTTACATATTCCTAAGACATTTTACATCGGCACGCTTTTATTTTGCACTCTATTTATAAAACAAATCCTTGGGAAAATATTTGCATAAGCCAGCAATCAGAACAGTTAAAATTTGAATTCGCTTTTGCGTTTATTTTATTACGTTTGATAGGAATATATGAAATCAACTGAGGTGATAAGAAAAATTTCTTTATTCACCGCTCTTCCTGATCCAGAAAATCGTCTCAGTTTACGTATTAAATTCTCTTTGATCTCATTTGAAATTCCACATCCAACAACAGAAATCAACCAACTGATCCTCAACCGCGCATAAACGTCCCCCAGTTCTCAAGATTCGGAAATGTCTAAGTATGTCAGCGATTGTATCGTTAGATCCTCAACCGCATTATGAACCATGTTGATGACTGGATGCTTACCAGTGCTTGTTTAATGAATACCAAAACTGGCATGGTGTGACTTAGACATTCACGTTCAATGTTTACTGACTGCTAAGCTACTACGAATGGACTTCCATTCGATCGTATTATCAGAACGAATGAAATCGGCGCTTCGCAGACTTGAGGTGGGGGAGGGCGGAAGGTGGATGGAAGGGGAGGAGTGAGGTCGCGACGTAACGGCGCTCATGGACTAAAAACAGAAGTCTTTCCCATACGCACAGGTAACCACGTATAGGCCAGCAGCACATCACACCACTATGTGCACTTACACGACATGGTTCCATTAGGCAAAAGCGCTCTAAAAAAACTCCCACCTTAGGTCCATGTAGAGCATCTTCTAACGCTTGCAATATCTCTAGGCCCATCATACCACGGGTTCCGCCTCCGTCAATAGAAAGGATTCGAACGCCAGCACCTTTCGGGAAATCCACATAACCCATCACTGAGAGGCATTGTCGTATATCACCCTTTACCTCTTCGTCATCCGTATTGCGTAGAAAACTTAGCAAAGTTTTCATAAAGCGTTTATTCTGAAAATATTCCAATCCACATTCAAACTTACATACTGACTAAAGATCCCACCTGTAACAGTTTATATTTATATTGTTTCCCCACCTGAAACAGGTATATTTCATATACTGTTTTCCTAAAATATATGTGCGAGAAATGCATCAAATGCAAAGATGCAAATATTCGCCTCTTGAAAACATTTTCACTCACCATGATAATCCAACCTACTATAGCAGTATCCTAAGAAATCAGAAGTCTGCGCTCTGTGCCATCAATAAAAAAGTCAATCAGATCAAGCATAAATGCCCAGAAACCACTTGAGAGATCAAAATCAGTTCAACAATCACCAACAACCCACAGCGTAAGCTTCGATACAGGGTATGAATATGCCAGATAGAAGTGAACAAAAAACGATCAAACAAAAAACGAATCTGCATATTCCAAAGCAATAAAGAAATCTCAAGAAACGTACATTGATCTACTGTGCAATGAGTGATCTATGAAACTGACTTATATGATATTCAATCTGCCCATAGCTTTATCGACGGTCATTAAAAAATCAGCAACATTCTAACATAGAATGCATTAAAAGGAGGATGAAAACAACAAAAGTATATACCCAAGTAAAGGGAATCAAAAAAGATACAGGTAATATGTAGCTAGGATACCTGAACAGCAATAACCCGCGTTGCCGGATATTCGACGAAATGTTTACAAAGTTCTTGCGCTCGCAGCCGTATCGATTCAGACGATTGCGCCATGATAAGCTTATTAACAAGGCCTTGTGCACGATTTGTCACTTCGCTTCTGGAGAATCGTTTCATCACTATACGCGATGCTCTGAAATTACTCGAAATGAGACTTGCGCATATACTTACTTAAATTCAAAGTATTGAATTACAAATTTGCTGATAGCCGATTAATCATTAAACACCAGTATCGAAGAACTCATTATTAAATTATTACCTAAGCTACAGGCACAACCTGTGTTATCATCTAATCACTTCATAAAATTCATTTATATCCCTTCCACATAAGTTATCATTTAAAATCACATTTAAATTCTTCCTCCTAACCTCATCTTTAATCAATTCAAATACTTGGTTATGCCGAAAACGATGCGTATTTGCTAAATGATTCTGAATGTTTCATTTGAGAACAGAAAACAATTAATGAATGAAATAAATGAATAAGTAAATGAATGGATGAATAAATAAATAAATGAAATAAATAAATAAATAAATAAATAAATAAATAAATAAATAAGTAAATAAATAAATAAGATATCACAAAAAATAGAAATCACAAAAAGTGAGTTTTCGCCTTTCAATGCTTATTTCAAAGTAGAATTTAGGAAGAGATCGAATATTATCATTACTAAAAAAAATTTTATTTGAACCTCTTAATTGCATTTGGCATATCTCCCATTCGTTTTGTTCTTTTCAAGATTACAACTTCAACTTTCAAAAAAAAAAAAAAAAACCCGAGTCGTGCACCCGGGATGGAAGCAAAATATAGGGCTATAAGGTGAACTTTGGAAATTGGAATGCGCATTTGATGTTAACGCTGTCCTAATCAAATGAGCGCATTATTGGATTATTGGATAAAAAATACACTGTGAAAATCCCCACCTAGAGGGGAGGGTGAGGAAGAGTGAAAGAAGAAGTATTCCTAACCTTTCCGGCATATGGATTCCACATTTTCAGCAATCGTTTAAATAGTCAATATCAACAGGTGAAAATTCACATCAAATAAAATGCGAACAGTTCGAAGGAAAAACCATAGTTAAGCGTAATCGGTTCAACATGCACTCAATACGCTTACGTAAGACATCCCCTTTTTCTCCCCTTGCCAACCCCGTCTTTCGCTAATATACACCTGAAATCAACTGTTAAAAAAGAACCTTTTTTCCTGCACCTCTTCACTTTCGGTCGGTTGTTCCGACTTCCAAAGGGAAGTGACAACGCCGGATAAGTAACCCAAATAGCTGGGCGTTGTTGCTTCTGATGGGGCATCTGATGGCGAAGTGGCCTGTTCCATGGATTTAGACGATGGCTAAAGTGCTCAACAGTTTATTTCTGATTAATCCCACTTAAAAGAAACATGACACATATATTTGCTCTCCTTGATGTAAACACCTCATTTTAACTCCCTTTACCATTTTCGCTTCAGAACAATATATGAATTAATCAACAGAAACCAAATATTTAATAAATAGGGCCTCGAGTCAATATTAGCCAACATAACAATGACAAAGCCTCTTGCGTAAAGAAATGGCCAAGAAAGATGCAAAGTCCACCAGAATAAACGCTTACCGAAGGTTCCTCAACGTTGCTTTCTGCAGGATGATCGCTCGGCTCTGATAAAACGACAGCACTCGGCGAAACATCGCTTATTCGAGTCTTCCAGAAGGGCAAAACCGCCAAGCGTGTCACACGTGCGAACATTACTTTCTGCAGTAGAAGTGACCAATTTACGAAATAGAATTCACAGAAATTTAAATATGTAAATCACAGCGACCGGCCCAGTAAAAACTAAGTTGTTTTGATACGCCAATGAAAGCTTTTGCAAGTGCTAATATTAGTGAAAAATTATTATGATGGTCGGTGTTACGATGACGTCATATCTGTGTGTATGCTGGTATTATGGTGACGTCACGCTCGAGCGTTTCCTCAACCTTCTAAAAGCTAACTTCATTCCGCTTGATCAGCTTCAATGAGAACCACTCATATTTTAAAAGGCCAAAAAATTTGCTCTTCGTAATGTTCTACAGCTAATTTTAGGACCTTCAATTAATTTTTACTGAAAGAATTGTGCTACCGGTCGGTCGCGTAAATAAAAAAAAAACCTTATGAGTATTACTTCGCTACCTTTATACAATATGTTACGACCAGTCCGTACAGGTGGGGATAAGAAAAAGCGCACGCCTTGCATACAAATATCATGCAGTGATTTTTTTATTACTTCGCTATCACCAAATGACTTCAAAACGGAGGGGGGCTTGATGCTAAAAATACTGTACTCGTCGTAAATAGTATCAGAATGACAACCACTAGTGAGCAATCTTGAACGAAGGATTAACTATTAAATTTGAAAAATACGCGAGAAAGAAGTTTAAAAATTGCCACCCGACGAACAACAAATACATCGTTCGCATTTGCACGTTTCCTTGGTGAACTCAACCAATCGATAGCAAAAATTTATGCAAAAAAGACGAGAAGAAAAATAATCTAGCCGCCTGTTTTCAAAAGATGTAAATCGATTGAGTGATGAATTTGCATCAGCCCACACATATCATGACATTTGCAGCTGTCCGTAGATCTATATTCTTGACCAGTGGTCACACCTGCGGTCATTTTAAAGGTGCCGTCATTCTAAAGGTGCGCATGGTTGATGGTCTGCACACTTTATAACAGTATTATTTTTTTCGCAAAAAATAAACTTCGACTGATCAGAGACTTGTCGAAATTCGTCTGACAATACCTCACTTTTTCCACCTTCCACCTGACAAGTATTCAATGCTCGCTGGGGTTCTTATTGAATAGCCTTCATAAATAACGCAAATGAATCTGCACAGATTTCGCGATTTTCACAGATATGCGCATGCTGCATCAAGTAAGCCTAGTTGGCAGGATAAACGAGTGACCGATGACTGAATTCTTCCAGCACAAACAAACGTTTAACTCAAATAGATGAAAAGCCAGCTGAAGCAACAAATGGTTGACAGACAACGAGACCGACAATAACAGACACAATAACATATAAATATGCATACAAAAGAACCAAAGAAAACCACCCACATCTCACGATCATGAAAACGATTTAAAAATATCTATGTAGTGTAAGTGACCAATTATGCACAATGTAATGCATGATTGCACTTTAAAATGGATCAGTGACTGGCCGTTTCCGTTATTCGAGTAATAAAATCGACTTACTTGTATTCGGCAATTTTTGTATTATTCAGTGCAAATTGTATTACTCAGTAATAAAATTGCATTTATATTCGGCAATTTCAACTATAAAACCAATGAGACTAATTTTGGAACTTGATAGATTAAATTTCGTCGATTAAGTTTATAATAATGCAATAAGCAGAATCTATGCTATTTCAAAGGTGGGTTTTCTAGCAAATAAAATAATTATTTGGATTGTAGCAACAGCAATTAGTGCGTTCCTATTTCCAGCAAATTGACTCTCACGATCGGAAAATAGGTCAGCGATTGAGGATATATCCGTCGAGATTAGCTAACCTTCATCTTTATACTGCCGCGGTTAGTTCGAGCACCCACTTCTTGTCATGAACACGAGCTAAAGCTTCTCGTTAGCGTTTCAGCTGCCAGGGGTCGTTATCGATTAAGCTTGCCATTCTCTATATCTGCAACGAGGGATCGTAATGGATATTGGTGATCAAAAAAAGAAATGCTCACCTTATATTTCAGAACAAACAAATGCAAACATATATATAGCTTCTCATAAGAGCAAAAACTTTCGCAAATATTAACTTAGTACCATTAAACATGCAAATTTCACGGTAATATCATTAAATATGCAAATTTCAATCGAAGAAAAATTTGTAGCATGGAGTACAATATTTTTTTAGTAAATTCAAAACGTTAATAAAAAATATGGAAAAGTTTTTCAAAAAAAAAAACTACTTAAGTTTAAAAAAGCAATTATCCTCCTATATGTTTCCTTAACAAAGAAAATGTAATCAGGGGGATGAAATTAATGACAAATAATTTAACATTCTTCGTTTGCTTTATGCAATAACCTTAGTTCAAGTCGAGCGAAAGAAGTAATCAAAGCTGTGGAAAAGATCAGAAATATTTAGTTAGTAAAGAGGATGTAAAAAATGTGGTGGATTTATAGTAATGTCATAGATATCCTTGATAATATCATAGTGGGAAAAATAGATAAGAGGTTCTTTCGAGCTTAACAGAGCAATGTTTTTTGCTTTTAAACCTATTACAGATAAGTTGCTTAACAGTTACTCTCCCCCTCACCCTTCTTAGAGATCAACATGGCACAAATACTTTATATGCAAATCATATCAAGAATTTCTTTCAAATATTTCGCACACCAATAGTTGTTTAATGTTTTCAACAAAGAGAATTAAATGGATATTGCCGATATTAATTATTTCGAAAGGTTTTAATATGGTTTACTGAAAAATTTGCATAAAAAATTTGCGCACAACTATAAGGAGGAGGGGGGGCATAAGTAGGTGCTTTGCTTAGATGAATGCGGTTATTTTTATCTGAAAGGACTTTTAATATATGGGAATTATGCATGAAATGATTGCTACTTGAATATATATATATATATATATA
>JAAVTS010001509.1:26682-40326 GCA_022845575.1 Baylisascaris ailuri
TTTTTTTTTTTTTTTTTTTTTGCTTCAACGTTTATCCCCTTTGTAATGTTTGTGTGTACACATTATGGTCTCAGCAGAGTTATTCAACATCCTCACCATTATTCGCGTCCTCAGCTTCATTCCTTCCTCCACAATACACTGTTGCATTGTGCACTTTCCGCTTTAACAAGGTACATTCTGTGGAAAGTTTATTGGTCATCCACAGTAGGGAATTTCTTCCCGTTGCTTCCTTGTAGATGAAACGTTTCAGGTATATTCGTTCGTGAAACGTTGCAATATTGTGCATCACAAGAGGGGAAATGTTCGAATTATACTTGTAGACGAGAACTTTTGCTTTATCTTTTATCTACTCAATTCAAAAAGTCATTCAGATGTTGAAGACAGTGGAAGAGTTCAGAATGTAAAGTATTAAGTTATGGCAGCTACAGGTGCCGGAAGAAGCAATGACTTCATAAAGTGATAGAAAATATTGATTTAGTGGAATCACGTGGTGAAGCAAATCGAATTCGTCGTGTTTTGCGCACAAAGGAAGAAATTGAAGAGCAGAATAAGAGGAATTTGGATAGACAGCGAAAGGCGAAGGAAGAGAGGCGGTTTAGGATGGAGGAAAAGAAAGCAAAGCTATGGGCTGACAATGGTAAGACATCTTTCATGATCATATATTTGGTAACCTTAATGATATCTTTTGTTTAGGCATAATTAGGAGTATAGGTTAAATAATTTGGTGCTTGTATGGTATCGATCTCGCGGTCTTACAGCTATTGATAGTGTTGCTTTGTAGGTCATCGTGGATTGTGCTCAATGACTATCTAGGCCCATTCATTGAGATTCACGTTTGATAATAGCATCAAGGAATATTAACAATCATTTGAGGCTATACGAGTACGGCACTTCCTTCGCCTGAGCAGGAGAAAGAAGCTCTTTGTTTGCCCTTAGAGGTGAATGAAAATAGAGAGGAAGAAGAGCATGTCGCTTATTATGGTCCATACTTTGTGCATGGTGATGTAACACGTCCACGAAGAGCCCCACATGATCATAGCAAACATGCGATAATTGTGCATGTCGTCGATGATAGCGGTTCGTTGCTTTTTTCATTGTTTGGATTTTCTGGTCATATGAAAGTTCTTTACAAAACATTCATGCCCTGATTGATATAATATAGGCGAAGTGATTGGTTTTGGTGCACCGGCATTTATGAGTATGATAAATGCATACTGATATAAGCACCGTTAACGCCTGCGGCGAATTTCTTATGTCCCACTGCAGATTTATTGACGCTTAGACTTTTTATTAGCAAGTAACATTCCATGCTGTAAGTCAAAGAATAATAAAATTTGGTATTGTCATAACGCAGCGGTTCTTTGAGAACATTGTTGCATTTCCATGTCATAGCCGATAAAATCTGTTCAATCTATGTTTATGAGTCCTCTGAATTTCGTTGATTATTCATCATATAGCAGCAGACTTACCCGCTTTAACTGGTTTCGTTTAAGAAAAGTAAAAAAACTTACGAAAATAGGGCAATAGTCAAAAAACGAATATATTTTGGGCTGTTAACAGCAGACATTATGCCTTTATTCGCGAGAGGCATTTTGATACAGTTGATATCATACATATGCTAATGGCGATTCTTTGTGCTTATCCGTCGTTGCTGTTTAGGCGACATGCTGGATTACCTTTGGCTTTTGCTAAATAGTGGTCGGTTGCCAACTGCTGTAAATTAAAAGCGGCCTGTTTTCGAATGCTTGTTTAGCTCTGCATTTAAAAATGCTGAAGTGCAAGGCTTTATCCTTCTCTTCGTTTACGTTGCGTTCCACTTTGTCTGTATCAAACAATGTTCAAAATTTTGAGGAAGACTTGCGGATCCTTATCGTAGCTTGCGGCATCTGAATGACGAACGAATAGTAAAAGCATCGATGCAGCATTTCCTTAAAGCATTATATAGCTTTATTGTATGCCTCTTAGCTGGAGATCGAAGAGGTTTCTTTGTATCCTTCAAGTATTCGCTCCCACAACCGCAAGTGATTTTATAGGTGTGCAGTTCCTAGATCGATCAAAAATTTCTTGCATCCAAATTGCAGTCTCTTACAGTTTCTAGTTTCTAGACTATCGCAGATTTAATCATGACTTCAGTCCTAAAGAGCAAGGGGAGATGTGTACATGGCGTCGTTGTCAGCACAGATAGTTGATAAGAAAGAGCACATTTAAGCTCTTTGGAAGGCAAAAAGAATCGCTGTCGTTTCATAATTTCCGTGGGATTTTTGACTCTTTCAAACGATATTTTTGTTCCTTTCAATTTTGTTTAAATATTTACGGTGATTTTCTTATAATTGTTGGTAACAAGAGCGTTTTTAAACGAAGACATGGAAACGCGTAGCCCCTTCGCTGTAATCTCAATCGAAAATTTTTATAGGAAACCTCAGCAGTTTATTTTATCGGCAAAAGGTTGATGGATTAATCCTGGTGGTATTTGGGGTAACGGAGGAGAGGGAAGTGTTCAAAGAACGCACCGAACCCGAACAGTGTTTGTGGTAGATGGACACCATAACCGTTGAGCAGATGCGATCCAATCCCGACTGCAATCAAATAAATTGCCAGACAGATAATCACTTCAGGCTCATTTGGACGTGGTGGTGTGTTCAATGCATTGCGTGCCAAGAGTGAGCGCATTGTGGATACTTATCGTTTAGCATTTGAAATGAATGATTTACACATCGGTGACGCTCATCTCATTGAGAATATCGATGAAACAGAGGAGCATTTGAGCACTGAGAGAAGCGCAAACGGTATGCTTATTTCGTATCAAAACTATACCTTCGCGACTATATTCTTCCATCAAATCACTTGCATCTTCCTCTCAGTATTCAGAATTATTAGAGACTTTCAAATTGTTTAGTATTTTATGAGTTGAATGTTTATATAAAAATTTTTATCATATCTGCTGTAGCGTGCAAAAACGGAGGAGCAAAACTTGTTTCATGAGAAGGAACGCTGAATGCTGTTCGTTCTTAGAGAACAAGTTGCTGCTTTCGATCGGCATTGCTCTAAAACAACCCGGATTTGGGCCATTCATCGTTTCATCTTGGCTACTGCGTGATCTGTTGTAAGTGAGCTTCAACCACCCAGCAACTCATTGGGATGGGGGTGCTAGAGTGTCCTAACCTTTCTAAGGAGAGCAAGGGTGAATCGATTCGTCAACATCCGCGCGCCTGAGCACAAATCCTCACGCGATCCTACAATTTCCTTGCTAGCCGAGGTGGAAGAGACACGGAGAGACATTTATTAGTGATGAATGCTTCGTTGAATGGAATGAAATGAAGTAAAGTAAAATTTGGGGTAAATTTTTGTTCGGTTATTTGAAGTGCTATTATTTCTCTAGCTTTTCGACAAGAAGGATAGCTTTCTTCAGATGGCACATTTTCATGTTGTCTTTATTTTCATATTTTTGACGCTTTTCATATTCTAAATTCGATATGGCGGACCTCTTTTCATGTCTATCTTGGATTGCGCACTTTTGTCCTTCAGATTTTCTGTCCTCGGGATCACGGAAGCTGGAACTAACTATAATTTCTATTTAGTCTTATCGACTTCGAGAAGAGCTGTAGATGCCTAAGAGTGCACAAAAGTTTGCATATGAAACATTTTTATACTCTTCCAAATTGTGAGACATGGGGAAAATACTGCTGTAAGTGGCGAAATGACCATTCCCTTCGGTTGAAATATTAGCACACATGGTTTATTATTCATTAACAATTTATGGAAGCAGTTGATTTAATAAGCGACATGATCTCTCACTTGTTTTCTCATAGTCCATTCTATTCAACATTTTTCTCAGCACAGCTTTCAGGTGGTATTGGGTGTGAGAGAGAGGATGGAGAAAGTAGATTATTGATGATAAGCCGTATCCATTTCTGAAATGGGGAAATTCGCTTAATGGTTGTTATTTTCGTCGATGATGTCATCGATTATAAGCACTGCATATGTTTTCATAGAGTTTCTCGACCGCTGCAGTTATCGTTTCAGACGATGAGGAAAGCCAAAACAGCGAGCAATCGGGTTCAGGTGCTTCAACATGGAAACGCAAAGAATCGGTCGTGCTAATCGTCGCGCAAAGCCAGCGTAACAGAAGTAAGCGATTTGAATTGTATTGCTCAAGGATGCACATCATAGCTTCCTCAACACTCTTTCTACTCTTTTCGATCAATGCGTCGAAAATTTACGAGCATGTTATCCGCTTTGCACCTGCTAAATATTGCTTATGAAAAGACGAAATTTAGGCTCTATCTCGTTGCTTTCGATAGGTAGCAGTTGGATGGGCAACAGTCTAATTGCTAATGTGTACTGATCTAGGCATCATAAAGATAAGTGTTCCTTAACTAGGAGCTCGAAGGACGGTTGCAGCAAGCTTTTTTTAGTAGGCGCAGTGAGCTTGGTAAGTTTATCCTTAGAAGATTACAGCTGCTAGCGGTAAATATCTTTATATCTATACGCGATTTTCCTCGATTCATGGATGTCGCTGAATAAGTTGTGATCATCGATTCGATTATTAGGTTGCTGTCTTATGATCACATCTTTTCTTACTAGAATTTTCCTGTAGGCACTAGCGCAGTTTTATTATAGGCGATTGTTGAAAGGGCTATAAAAGATGAATGAATATGAATGAGATTTGATTTTTTTAGAATATTCTGTTTGCACAGTGGGAATATTCCATTAACTAGTTCCACCTCTCTAATTTTCCAATTTCGCTAGAACCTTATCAGCTTATATAATTTCAGGCAAGTTATATCACTGTCTTTCATTTAAGCTTAGTTGCACCTCGCATCACCTCTCTCTCCTAAGTGTTATAATATATGCCATGAAAGTGTGAAATGGTTATTTTTGTAGCGCTGCATTCCTCCGCCAAGTGGCCTTTTCATTCTATTCTCGATAGCCAAAGTAGAAGAATATGACGAGGCCACTGTTCTCTCCGTTGTGTTCGTATTCATATAAGATAAGAAAGTCGGAGAGTTTTATTCTATCTTTGCCTTTCTTCAGTATATGTGATCCTTGTCGATCTCTCGTGTTTGCCTCATCTTCTATCTACCATTATCTTTGGCAGTAGTCATTCTTTTTAGGTGAGATTCGCGATAAGCCCTTCGTAGAAGGCCTAACACGTTTAGCAGCATATACAAAAGCGCATCGTGCCAATAGTGTTCATCTTCCACGATTGGGATATGGTATGACGAATGTGAATTGGTACTCAATGGAACATATGATCAGAAGGCATCTTACCGACAAACAAATCCACACCTATATTTATTACCACGATGGAAGGTCTGATGCTACAAAGCGAATTATTCATGGTGAGAGATTAATTGACGGTTTACTTGATTGCTGTGCAACCTCGCTTAGACTTTTGGACAAAAATAAATTTGGAGAAGGGAGATTTATGGTATCTTTTTGAGGTGCATTTCGAGTACAGGAGCGATTGCTTTGGGAGAACTTATGTGATAACTTATATCGTTTATATCTGTCGTTTTGTTATTTCATTGTTGCTTTTGAGTTGTGCAGTTTCGGTTTTTCTTGCAATGTCACTGTCAGCTTGTAATAGTCAACGCCGCAGTCACATGACTTGTGAATCGTTGTGCCAATAGTGATTTTAATTTAGAGTTTACTGTGCTCTCAGACCAGGTTTATATGTATAACTCGAACAATGTATATAGAAAGTTATGCTGCAGTAGGGAAAAAGCGCGAAGCACCTGAAAATGCGGAAGTGGTCAGCGCAAGTGAGGCTGGAGCATCAAATCGCCGACCAAAAGAGCATGAGTCTTTCATCATAGAACCGACTACGTCTAAGTCATGCGGCATCAACAACGATCACGATGGAAAGGTTTCATTGTATTAATTTTCGTTCAAGAGATAGGAGTGATTGAAAGAGAATGGTTTAATTTTGTAGAAGATGCCAACATTGCTGTATTGATTCTTTCTTTTGATATTTCATTTTCTCATAATGAATGGAAATGATAGAAGAAACTAGTTTTATAGTGGCTGTAAAATTTGTGCTGATTTTTGCTTCAGAAAGTTTCCGGTTTTCCGTTATAATCTCACAGTTGTATCGAAAAGATATATCGCTTCTAACTTTAAAGAAGCACAAACTTTTAATGATGAGAGAGAGTGAATTTTATGCATTTTAATGAATGGCGAAGAGGAGGAAAAGAATTATTCCAAGTAAACGTTTAAAGATGTGTCTAAGAGAGTTGCAGATTGTTCCCCTGAATAGAAACTTGGAGGTATTCATGTCTTGTCGACTTAGCAGAGGGGTCTATGTTAAGGTGATATTGGGGCAAATACGCCACTTGCATATTAATTACTCGAGAAGAATGTTCATTTCTGAAAGTCGCGTCTTGCTTAAGTGAACAATTGGTAAGATGTTGATTAACAGTGTTTTTTGTACTTGGCCTCCTAATCAACTGCTGCTTTCAAATATCATTTTGTTCGCGTATTGGTTAGCTTCCAAATACTTCTGTCTTCTGAATTGGGTCGTTCAGTTACGGTATTTAGCAGTCCCTACCAAGTGAAGAAGAGGAAGAGATGGAATTGGAGGACGAAGAACAGGAAGAGGAGGATGATATCGATTTCGACAAGCGATTGGAGATGAGCGAAGATGGAGGTAACAGTGATCATATTGGTTTGCATTTTTTGATTTTGTTTTTAATTAGTAGGTGGATTTAAATTTGCGAACTTTTTTCATTTCGGTATGATTAATTTGGAGCTGAGAAGGTGCACTCTTCTGTTACATGAAAATTTTTTGACTGCTTCCCTGCGTACAGTAATATAAGGACTCAGAAAATTCTTTGAAAAAGTTTACATTAGCCTGTTTTGCAAATTTTCAGACAGAAATTATCTCAGAAACTTGAATTCTTAATGTTCCCTGTCTGATGAGATCAGGCAGACGATAGGATTTTAGAAGAAAATTGCTCATCCCGAAAACGGCGTCGGTTGGGGCGAATTTTCGAGCGATTGGTCGTTTGGGTTCATGCACTTCGGAGAGATGAGCGGCAACGTTATGCAACACTCGTCGATGAACATGGCGGAGATGCAATCGAAGAGGGTGAAGGAACGGATCTGGTAAGTGAATGTGCAAGCGTTGCTTATAGTATCTCTTATTGAAGTGTGTCTGAATGTTATTGAGCGTATAAAGACTGTGCTAAAAGCTGTTTTGCTGCAATGCGATTAAACATTTTGCATGATGGCGTAACTTGGGCGGGTTTCCGTTTATGCCGTCAAATATTAGATGACCAAATGCAGTATAAAAATGCCTCGGCAGTCACTGAAGGCAGGTTCATTCGAGAAAATAATAGCGCATATTCCTCTAAATTATAGAAGCTCCTGGACAGGAAATCGTTCCGAAACGTGGGATGAATAGCTATCACTTTCGAAATAATAGAATGATGTAAATCGTTTTTTCTGAAGTGGGAAGGTCGTGTTCTTGAAATGTGGGAAATCATGTATATATTCGAGAAAGAAGGCTTTTGCCTGATCCTGTATGCTAGATTAGATATGTCGACAGGGACATTGCCTCATTGTAGCGATCGTTGAATCTAAAAGTTTTTAGCGGATTGGAGAAAATTAAAAGTTGCTAAGATATTTATTTGCAGCGGATTAAAGAAAATTTGGGATATTGCTAATGGTATTCAGATGCATTATTGTGATTGCTAATTATCAATTAGAAATCAATTATTTCATTAGATCTCATTTGTTAACCCATTAGTCAGTGAGTAGTGATTTTATTATGAGTAGATTGCATCTCACCCATCCCTATCATTCAGGCATGATAAAGGTTCTTCGATCAAAGACAGTAGCCATTCCCCACCAAACAGCGGTAATGCATGATTCTGTGACCGGTATTTCTATGTTTGTTATTATTTTTTTGCACATTCGTCACAATTGTGAGCAGTCATTAATTTATATAAATTTAGGTGACGCATGCCCTATTCGATGAATCGATGGCTGAAAGTGGTGAAGAACTTGAGCATTTGAGGAATTCATTGCCAGAAGGATGCGTTATTGTCTCTAAAGATTGGATAGATAAGAGTACGATTGTTGGAAAAGCAATAGATATTGGATCTTTTCTAGTCCATTGAGCACCTATGTTGTTTGTAAAATTAAAGAGAGGAGAAATGACTTTGAAATAATGCAGAAATATCAAATTGCTTGCATGCTATGTCATTTTCCATTCGCCGAAGAATATTTACCTTGAGTGATCCTTCCATCTTCACTTTTCATTTCATTATGAGGTAGATTAGTCGTAATCACAGAAAACGAACTCCCCATTCCAAAAGTTTGATAAGACTTTGTAAGAAAGTCCCATTTCTGGAATGCTGATTTGAATTGACTTCTCAGAGTCGTATAAAATACGTCCTTTTTGCTTAGCATACAGCTGACTTATTGCCGCGGCCCGAAAATAAGGCCAATTTTAAAGTTATTTATTTTCAGTCTTCACATATGAGTGATGCAGTAAGCACCAGGTTTTGTAACATGGAGCATTTCCATCGACATAGTTTATTTTGCCACCTGTGAAATAGAAACAAATTACCAACATGGGCATTGATGAGCTTTACTACGGAAATTCCAGTGCACCAGCGATGGTACTTCGTTTTTTCTTTTTCAGTGGAACTTCTCTAGTGAACTGGTTTCCGATGCAAAAATTCTGCGAGTTTGTTCTTCCTGTGGCAGTTATTGTTTGAAGGTGTTTTTGTTTGTTCTCGATGCTCTTCATGAAATCACATTAGTAATCTGTGATTTTACTGTTACCGAGAATACTTTATGTCCACTCCATTTTTTGTCACTGTTTTTAAATAGCTCTTTATGCGACTCACACGGATTAAATAATCCAAATTGCGAATTACGGACACTGCGAATCAGAAATGGCAAGCAACAGTCTCGCGTCTTCGGCGCTTGCAAAGACACCACGTGAACTATTACATAAAGGAATTGCGCCTTCGGCGCTCGTCAAAACAGCAAGCAGTGTTCACCATAACAGGTTGGCGTCTTCGGCGTTTGCCAAAACTGCAGTGAAAATACACAATAACAGGCTGCCGCTTTCAGCGATGGTTGGAACGGCAGCGAAAGTACCTTATAAGAGGCTGGCGCCCGCGGCACTTGCCAAAATACCGTCGAAATACACTATGACAGGCTGGCGACGTCGGCGCTCGCCAAAACAGCAGCCGGAACGGGTGCTGGCGGGCTGCGCCTTCAACGATCGTCAGAACGGCAGCAAAAATACGTCAAAACAGACCCGCGCCTTTGGCGCTGGCCAGAACAGCAGGCGAAATACATGGAACAAGCTAGCGCATTCGTTGCTCCCCACTAGAGCGGCGAAAACGCACCATAACAGGCTGGCGCCCTCAGCGCTCGCGGGGACAGCAGGCCTAAGTGCATTGTGAGAGGCTGGCGCCCGCGGCACTCGCTAAAATAGCATGAGTTGTTCACCATAACAGACTGCTGACTTTGGCGCTCGCCAGAACAGTATGCGGAATTCATTCGAGAGGATGGCGCTTATGATGCCGGGAAAAACAGCAACGAAAGTACATTATGAGGGGCCGGCGTCGTCGGTGCTCGTAAAAACAGGAGGCGAAATATCTCGTAAGGAGCTGACACCTTCGGCGCTCGCCAAAACGATGCAACGTTCAGCATAAAGTGCTGACGCCTTCGGAGCTTGTCGGAACAGCAGGCGAAACATCGTGAGAGACGGGCGCATTCGGCGCTCGGCAAAACAGCACGCTTTGTCCACCATAACAGGCTGGCGCCTTCGGCATTCACCACAACAACTGGCGAAATAAGCGCCTGCACACCGCGCCCTTGGTGCTTGCCAAGGCAGGGCCCAAAGTGCATCTTGAGAGGCTGGCGCCCGCGGCGCTGAAAAAACAAATTAAAGTACATTATACAGTCGCCTTGGGCGCTCGCCAAAATAGAATGCAATGTTCATCGTAACAGGCTGGCGCCTTCGGCTTTTGCCATAACAGCTGGCGAAATTCATCAGAGAGGCTGGCGCCCGCGACGCTGAAAAAAACAGCCATGAAAGTACATTATACGAGGCTGGCGTCGTCGGCGGTCGCCAGAACAGCAACCGGAATGCATCGGAAAATGCTGGCCCCCCGGCGCTCGCCAAAACTGCAAGCAAAATACATGCTGGCGACTTGAGTGCTCGCCAAAATAGTATGTTACCTTTACCATTAGGGGCTGACGCCTTCGGTGCCCGCCAAAACAGCACGCCATGCTCACCGTAACGGGCTGACCTTCCGACTTTCGCCATAACAGCTGTCCAAATAAGCGCCTGCAGGCCGCGCCTTCGGCGCTTGCCAAACAGCAGGGAAGAACATCTTAAGAGGCTGGCGCCCGAGGCGCCTCCAAAACAACAACAAAAATTCGTAAGAGGCTGGCGTCGTCGACGCTCGCCGTAATAATACGCGAAATGATCGCTGCCATGCCACGTCTTCGGCGCTCGCCAAAAGAGCAGAAGAAATATACCGCAGCATACTGGCGCCTTCGGTGTTCCCCAAAACGGTACATAATATTACCGTGAATTGCTTTCGCCTATGGCGTTCGCCAAAGCAGCAGGCGATATACGTGTAACAGGCTGGCGCCTTCGTTCGCCAAACACCTGCAAAATATGTCACAACAGGCTGGTGGCATTGGCGCTTGCCAAAATAACAGGCGAAATGCATCTAAGCGGCTGGAGCCTTTTTCGCTCGCCAACCACCAGGCGGAATATGTCGTAACAGGCTTTCCTCGTTGGTGCTCGCCAAAACAGGATGCAATGTTCACCATAACAGGCTGGCGCTTTCGGCGCTTGCAAAACAGCGAAATGCATGTAACGGGCGTGCGCCTTTGGCGCTCGCCATAACAGCAGCGAAAGTGCATTATAAGAGGTTGGCGCCCGCCGCACTTGCCAAAAAGGCAAAAATACGTTATAGGAGGCTGCCGTCGCCAGCGCTCGACATAACAACAAACGAAATAAATGCTGGCAGGCTGCGTCTTCGGCGCCTACCAAAAGAAAAGTCGAAATGCATTGTAGCAGGCTGATGCCTTTGGCGTTCACCGAAACGGCACGCAATGTTCACCTTCGGAGCGCGCCAAAGCGGCCAGAGGAATGCATGTAACAGGGTGACGGCTTTGGCGCTCGGCAGACGAAGGGCGAAATGCATCGTAGCAGGCTGGCGTCTTTGGCGCTTACCATGACAGCATGCAACAATCATCATAACTTACTGGCGCCTTCAACGTTCGCCAAAATAGCAGCCGAAATAACTGCCGGCATCCCGCGCCGTCGGCGGTCGCGAAAGCAACGGACGAAAGTACATCATAAGAGACCGGCGTCGTCGGCGCCAGCCAAAACAGGAGGCGAAATACATCGTTACAAGAACACCGAAAGTACATCAGTACAAAGTTGCGCCTCACGGACACAGACGCACAGACGCGCACGGACGTACACAGACGTAGAGACATACAGACACGCACAGGTATACACAGACACAGATATGCAGAAACACAGGACACAGGCACACGGACGGATAGACCCACAGACACACAAACACACGCAGACACACGCAGGCTTGAATAAACACACAGACATACACAGGCACAGACAGACCAACACACTCACGCGCGGCGCAGACACACAGGGACACAGACACGCACAGACGCACACAGACACACAGACATATAGACACAGATAAACGCAGACAGACAGACACTGACGCGCACAGACACAGAGACAAACGGACATGCACCGACACACACAGTCCCACATAGGCACGCAGGCACACACAGCACACGGACACACGTAGACACACGCAGACACAGACGCGCAGGCAAACAGACTCGCAGACCCACAAGCACGTAGATATACACAGACAAAGGTAGACACACAGACGCACACAGATATGCGTAGACACAGACACACAGAGGACACACAGACTGACTGACAACAGACATACGAATATGCAGACACACAGACACACGGAACACGGAAAGACTAACAGACACCCACGAATACAGTGACTCACAGACAAACACCGATGAACAGATACACACGCAGGTACGCAGACGAGAGCAGACACAGGCACCTACAGAGACATGCAAACACACATGCACAGACACACAGGCACAGACACACAGACAAACGTACACAGACACAGAGGCTCACAGATTCACCGGCAGAGACTGACAGAAACATGAGCACGCTGACACTCAGATACAGACACAGACGCAAAAACACAAGCAGACACACAGACTTACCGACACAAGCTCGCAGAAACACAGACACGGGGAATCAGACGCAGACACACAGAGACGTACAGAAAAACAGACATACAGACAAGCAGACGAGAAGACAGAGAAAGAGGCTTACGGACAAACGGACACGGACACATAGACTCCCAGAGAGACACACACAGATACACAGAGGAACACACCGGCCACACCGACACAGACACAAACGCAGACGCGCAAGCACGCAGACGCACAGACAAAGAGGCACACGGACGCAGAGACACAGACACACGGGGAGACTCACAGACACGGAGGCACACACAAATACACAGGCACGGACACACGGGCAGACTCACAAACACACAGATACACAGGCACAGACTCACAGACATACAGACACGGGCACACATGCACGGACAAGCAAGCATACAGACACCCAGGCGCATCCACACAGATACATACACACAGACACACAGGCGGACAAGCGCTTATATATAAACACGGACACACAGGCACAAAGACAACAGTTATACAAACACACGGACGCACAAATGCACAGACAGACGGACACACAGACACGCAGTCAAGCAGAGACACACGCACGGNGTCAAGCAGAGACACAGACGCACGGGCATATAGACACACAGACCCACAGGCAGAACACAGACAGACACACAAATACACATAGACGCACGCACACGCATAAACACACGCAGACAAACAGGTACATACACAGACACCCACAGACATACAAACGCACGGGCACGCGCTGTCACACATGCGCACATCCGCGCAGACACACGCAGACACAGAGGCACGTGGGCACTCACGGACACACACAGACGCACAAAGACGTGTACAGAGGCACAGGCAAGCAGATACGCACAGACACACAAACACACGAGACGCACGCAGGCACTCACAGGCATCTAGACACACAGACACGCGGACACGCGCAGACAAATGGACGCACGCAAGCAAACAGCACACACGGACACACAGACACGCAGACGCACACAGACACACGCGGACAGCTATGACGCTCGCCAAACCAGCACGAAATGTTCTCTAAAGCAGGCTTACGCCTTCGGCTGTAGCCAAAAGCGCAGCGAAAGTACATCATATGAACTTGACGTCCGCGGCGTTCGCCAGAACAACAGCCAAAATTAGTGCTGGCAGGCCGTGCCTTTGGCGATCGCCAAAAGGGCGGCGAAAATACATCATGAGGCTGGCGCCTGCGGTCATCGCCAAAGCAGCAGCCGAAATAACTGCTGGCTGGTCGCGCCCTGGTCGCTCGCCACAACAGCAGGGAAAGCGCATCATTAGAGGCTGGCGCCTTCGGCGCTCCCCAAAACAGCGCCAATGTTCACCATAACAGGCCGCCTCCCCCCCCCC
>JAAVTS010001510.1:6704-39323 GCA_022845575.1 Baylisascaris ailuri
AGGGCGGGATGCTTATCTCTTTCTGGATGCAAACTCTTTAAATCAGCTACATTATCTACTGAATCAGCTTTTTTTATTGGCAATTAAACTCTTGCCTCTACTGCTCCCTAGTCTCTTAACTAAGAGATTTCTTTTGCGAATGAATATGTTTTCCTAAGACTCGTTACTGCAACACTTCACTGCCAATAAGATTTGTTTTATAGCGCTGATTTCTTGTAGTAATGAATCGTAGGAAGAGATGCTTTTTGCTTACAAGTATTTCGCGGTGGCATTGGGTAAATACAGAATTGCGGAACATTCCCTATTCGGTCGTTAAAGATTAGTGGGCTGACGTTTGTCTAAGCGTCTAAACTTATGGTTGTTAGTTTAGAATTTCAGAAACTATCGCTTTCAACGCTTCAAGATGAGATAAGTATAGAAGGATAAAATTTGGCATTTACTTTAAAGGACCGAATTTTTGATTTCCATCACATCATAGCAATGTTTGGGGATTAGTAGTCTCCCAAAAAGTAGCATATTTCATGCCTAAAGCGAGATTACACACAAAAGAATGAAGTTCGAGGCTCAATTGAAAAGCCTAGATTCATAGCTGTCGGCATGTTACGGTGACGTTCACGTATATTGCGAGAAACGCCTATCGCACTCTGCATAATATGACGCTTCCTAAATTGTTTCACTGAATGCAATGAAATGAGCGGTGATAAACTTTTAAGGATTTTGCAGGTCTATTACCTCAGAGCTTTCAATTCAGCCTTCATCAAATTGATCAACTGCTGGCTAACTGCAGCTCAAAAATTTAGCAGCTCCTCGTAGAGCAAATCTAACTTCTTAAGGTAAAAGGTCAAATTTCTCGCAATTTTATAAAAAACTTTTTAACAACACTCGAGGGATTTTATGTAATAAAAAGCTTATGATCGGTGCACAATGGAATTATTGTATGGAATTAAAGGATTATCTATGACTCGTCTATGTTACATAGTGCATTATCTCACATATAAAGAATTCAACTGACTATGTTGGAAAGATGAGATATCAGCAATGAAAAAATTTTTTCCCATCGAATAACTAAACTTGATATGGTAATCGAATCTAAGTGTTTTCATTTCCGAAAAAAAGAAAAAAGTAAAATAAAATAAAAAACGAACTCTCCTATCAACACAACGGTCATTATATTTAAGAGATACTGGTATTTGTCAGTTTGAACTTTTCATTCCCAGTATTTTTATATTAACTATGAGACTGTGGCATAATTTCTACATCGGCAAGTTTTTTCATTCAACATAGACAAATCTAATAGCACAATATTAAATTCTAAAATTATATTTTTGTTCATTCAATGTGATCAACAATTCTCATTTGTTGGATGGAACTTCACTTATATTCATATATGAAAGGGAAAATATAGAATGAAAGCCGCAGCATGAAACACAAATAGGTCATAGTGGTGCATTTCACTAACCATGTTATTGCAGCTGAATAGACAGCATTCATAATCTTCATCAGAGCACAGTGCAATCAGATTAGAGCTCCCGAATTCCATCCTTCAATCATGAAATATTCTCATTTGATAATAAACTAAAAATATAATGTGCATCAATAATCACCATTGAATTTTTGGATATATAATGTTATATATGGATTTTTATTGATAAATGATTGTGATAAATCCATTTTTGTAATTTATTTAGAAATCAGAGAAATCAGTGGAATAAAGCAAAAAGCATTCAATGAGAAGATAATCTCACACATCAAACCGCTTATAGAGATGTGTTGAATCGACAAATGAACAATGAATTGTAAAGAGCGGGGAATTTTATCGGTGAATTCGCGTAGATTTTAAGCCGAAACAATTTTCGATGAGATTTTAAAAATGCGATGTTTGAAGCGGTTCCACCCAGCGAAATTTATAGATTGCCTCGCTTTTATCTATGAAAATATTCGTATGTTCTTTGTGAACGAAATACTTCTAGCTTGACAACTACAATTTTTGAATGGTTTTTTCCACTTTCACTTCCTCAGAGTAACAAAATTGTAAAGAGAGAGTTAATAGTGTGTAGTTATGACCATTCGAATTAATGGATTTACAGCCTATAGTTTATCGTGTGTGCTTAAGAGGACTAATCAAAGAGAGATGAGCAAGAAATAGGATGACGGTATATAATGCATAGGTGACGAAAGACGATTCAAAAAGAACGATTGGGATCGGATGAGAACAAAGAAAGAAGACTTCAGCCATCCCTACGGGCCACTCACTTGATGCACGGGCTGAGTTCGATTTGCAAAATTCCGTGTTTACGCTGATCATCCTGTTCAATCAACAAGGTAAGAGCTTATTGATTACGAAAGTGTGTACCCTTGTAGGGATATTTTTTACTGTGTGGATATTTTTACATATTGTGAAGGTCGAAAACTCTCAAAATATCTCAGTTTTCAGACATCTGCATTTAAGAAGCCTAACTTCAGAAGGATAAAAAGTTTTCATGAAGAAAAGATAAAATTTGAACACATTTTGTGATAATTGCAAAACATGACTGAACTGTCTAGAAATTCTCGTGATCAAACTGCACTGATGTGATGGTGAGGAAAGGTGTATGAAAGAGCGAATAGATGATGTAAGACAGGTACAAATCGAAGACGGATATTTTATTAGTAGCTTTCCATTCAGCTCACAAAATCGGTTAGGATTCTCGGAACATATGTGCAAAACCAAGTCTTCGTGAGTTGCCTTAAAGGTATATCCTTTAACGAAGAAAGTTAATATGAAATCATCGAATAAGAAGTAATCAATCAACACCAACAGTTCGACATGAGATAAAATGTTGCACCGATTGCGATGCGAAAACGAAATGCATTATCGATGTGGCAATCAATGCTTAGAGAATTTTTAATGCACATACATAATGCAAAAACATCAGATTGAAGAAAGCACCGAACATTTCAAAAAAAAAAAAAAAAAAGCAGGTGAATAGACGTGGCAGAGGTAGTGACGCGGTGTACGCACTTTCCCCTCCTCCTTCCTATCGGGAAAATTCGTTTCGTAAAACTGGAAAAAAATGATAAGTGGGTATTGAAAATCGAGTCAGGTTTCAAAAACCTACCGTTGTTTCAACCCCTACAAAGAACAAATTTTTTTGTGTTTTATAAATTTGCTCAGCAGGATGTATTACGACAACATCAGTATATGCATGTGTACATGTGTATCAAGTCGGAAACCATATGAAACTCTTTCGTGAAGCGGTCATAAAAATTGGCAAGAATTGCATGCATTTTGCAAAACGGTTGCATTCCACTTTGCACCTATCGGCTCACAAGACAAAGCGAGCGTTTTGCAGAAGTTTTGCATCATTTGTGCTTCAACAATTTATAAATATGCAGTGATTAGTTCGAATGCTTTATTATTTACGGAGTTGGTTGATCTGATCAGAGAAATTGCAAGGATAGCAATCAGCTTAGCTTATCTGTAACATAAGCTGGTAATAAATGCAACCCAATTGACCGTAGAGTTCTCTCTCTCTCTCTCTTCCCTCTATATCAAGATCGAAGACACTTGATACAGTGTACACAAGGGGCTTTGTAGATGAGAATCTGCAGAAGATAGCACAAGCGTCGTTTCTTTGAATCCTTGAGACTCGGTGTACTATCTTTCCTCGTGTAGAAAGCACTCTTGTAAAGAACAGCCCTTATAAAAGGTCTCTTTTGGAGAATTGAGCGGAGATGATCCCTCTTGGATACCGATTAAAATCAAAAGCGCTTTCTCGAGACTCGAAATAAATAAATCGAAAAAACTAATAATTTTCTAATTTAAATGATTTTTAACACGGTATTTCATAACGAAACGGTTGTGTGTTAATGTGTGAAACAATTGACTCAAAAGGCGAGGTAATTTTCACACATCTAATAATAAATACATGAAAAACTTTCAGAGGTGTTCAGAGTGAAGAAGATTGCTTAATTATGCGCTAAGGTAAACGGTACATTGCTGACCATCTAGAGTTTTCAGCTATAAAATCGCAATTTCATCGAGACACTTTTCTGCAGAACTGTTTTTTTTTTTTTTTTTTTTTTTTTTTTTTAAAATCGGAGTCTCTGAGTTTATTTGCTTAGAGAAGGAAGAGGAGGAGACGGGGTAGCAAATGATTTTGGGCAAAAGGTAGGAAAATTTTTGGCAAAATCTAGTTGTTTGGGACTGCTATTATTCGAAAAGTCAGGTCAACACCCCAAGCGTGTTTATTCCTTGTACACATGCGTTAGGTTGCGAAACGTTGAGCAAGCTGACTTGACCAGCGAATTGGCATTGGCTTAAATTAGAATCTGAATTAAAACCTAAGCAAAAAAATGCTAGCAACGTGAGCATTGAATTGCTTTCGATTGAATATTAGAAAACAGCTAAAGTAGTGGGTACTGGTTGAGTGAAGCAAAAAAAAGCAAAGAGTTATGATAGTATTCCAGACAGGCTAGCACACTTGCTTCATTCCTTGTATTAAAGTGCACACTAGAATCGTTTATTTTCATGACTGACTTCACTATTGAAACTCTATTGCTTCATTAATTGCGATCTCGAATTGCATTACCAAGGCCAATCGGCATGTAATCGTTCGGCTAGTCACATTCGCATTGACGCTGCACGGTTAATATTTGCAACAAAAATTTATCTTACTCCACAAAGCCATAGGCGATCCACAAGATTCGACCAGCATTATGCTGCATTTTTGGCGATTTTTGGTCGCTGAACTTCGTCCACGTTTAGTTTTGCTTCACGCATATCCACTGATATAATTTTGCGTTGTCTAATAATGGTCTGAAAGACAGCAAGTGCAATAATCAAATCGATCAAGGGCAGGCCATGGATTGGGGTTTGGCCATGAGGATAGTTTTCATTCCCTGGCTAGTAGATATGTCCCCTCAAAAATGTTCAACTCTAAAAGCCAAAAGTTTTTGAAGTTGTCTTTGGGCTGATGAGGCATTTATCGATCAAATTAACGTGTTTATCGTGCGAAAAATTCGACACAATTCATGCTCATCTCAGTCGCGCATCTGCTTTTATTGCGGTAATTAAAAGAGGCGATGAAATTAATGAAAACCTTAATGAACAACGACGCATTGTCGATCATTCCGGCAGCCGACTCGCTCTAAAAACATTTACACTTCCTCGATTTCGTTCCTCCCCTCCCCATCTGCCACCATCCTCTGTACCCAATATTTTATCATTACTGAAATGATGAGTGGAAGAATAATCATTCATTCTGTGAAGCGCAAATGTCATTCTCAAGAATTCAATTTTGGGCTACTTTTATCCTAGTTTATAAAACGTTGAGATTTTATCAGTGATTTGCAGGTGACTTATATGAGAGTCCAAATCTATGAATATATTCGCAGAAAAAATGAAAATATTCGAGGCGAAATACTGGTAAATTACTAAATCTCCTTTGACCCTCACTGGCGAAGAAGGCCAAAAATTATATCGTCCATCGATTTCTCCGAAAAAATTACCTCATAATTTCCTCACATTTTTCATAGCTAATTTTCAATTTCTTTCATTCTTCCTTTATTCATATAGTTGTAAATTAATTTTCAAAAGTTTGTGCTTACACACAGCCTTTTTCACCTTAAAAAAGAAGACGATTCCTTCATATATGAGTATCACAGGCGAGCAATTCCTTTCTTTTTGCAATTCAGAGTGAGTTGCCTTCATATTTTGCTTTTTTTTTTTTTTTTTTTTTTTTTGAGAACGACTCTGAAATGAGACGTGAAATAATCACCAGAACTAAAGAAAACATTGTCAACAAATATCCGAAAGTATTGCCTGAAATTTCACCGCTTCACAAGCAATTGTGTGGCAAAATCTTTTGAAAGAAAACCGTTCTTTAACGCTTAATCTTCAGTGCATTCAGAACTTTCACGACTGATGACATGTTATCTTGAACAATAAATTACTGCCACGAATTTTGAGCAAAAATTAGTCAACAGAAGAAACCTTTACTGATAACTGAATGAAAAAACCACTTTCATAAGAATCTATGCGAAAAAAATGCGAACAAGGTTGGAGGTCACTGGGAAAACTTGCATGCAAAATTTTCAGGTGGTGGGAGGGAGGTCGATTTTTATTATATATTCTACGCTTCGAGTAATTGTTTTTTCACAGCCTTTTTTGAATTTTCATGTAGTTTTTGCAAATTTGCGTTGCAAAAGCACTTGGCGAAAACATCGTATTTGTATGTATGGTTGAGCGGCGGTAAACGTAGTAGTACACTACCACTAATGCCAACGAAAAAAGCCACAAACGCTGAAAACTTATAGCCGGGAATTGTAAGTCCTCTGTGTATGGTTTTCTTTCTCTATATTCTTTTCCTTTATGGTTTCATCACCAGAACCATTGAAGCTAAAAATAGAGAATTTGTTTGGTAAAAATAGAGAAAAATAGAGAACCCTTGCGCGTTTAGGTATTCCAGAAAATTGGCACTGGGCATTTCCCAGTCCGAGAACAGAGGCGGGTCCTCTTCTATGCCTTTTGCAGGAAACCGGGTTAGTCAAAATTTGAAGAGGTATTTTGCATGCTTTATTTATATGAAAAACATGTGGAACTGTTAGTCGAGTAAGTGTGATGCAAAAAGCACATAACGTGCCACCTACTGCGGCGCACTTTGCCACTTCCCAGTAGAAGCCTGAAGATAATATAAAATTGACGTATGGAACCTTTAAACAAATTAATAGAGTTCCAAACAATGAATTGTCATGAATTATAAAACGTGAAAGATGTCAGATTACAAAAAGCATTTTGGCAAGCGCTTTAACATTCTTTGCAATTGGTTGGTCTGACCGGCGTAATAGCAGGAAGCGCATATTGCGTCAGCCTCTTTGGTGCGTTTCCTCATTTGCATGGTTTTGTCGTGGAAAGACTAAACTTGGCAAGTAATGAGAAAACCGAGCAGAAAATGAGTGGCAACTATCACGAAACATCGATCTTGGGCAACATGAAACAACCGCTCAATAATTATCCTTTCCACTGCTTGCCCCTGAATAATCAAGCACACTTTAAAATCTCTTCCTCTCTTGCCTTATTTTTTAGCATCCGCTGTATAGATGGTCCTTCCCTCCATATTTAGCTGTGAGATATCGTGTATTCCTTCGAAAACATTTGCGACATATAGAGCTCACGTAATCTGCAATTAGACTTTCGGTTTCCAATGCTAAGGGAGACAGATTTTGCTATTAAATATAAATTATTATTGACCAAAAAACTCAAAGTGCATGTTGCAGAATTTTGTGGTCATGATCTTCATCAGAGGAGAATTTCAGCAATGATTTTCGGTCAAGTCGTTGACTTAACGGTGTTACAGGGCCCTAGAAAACGTTAAAAAATTTGCACTCATTTTACAAACCGGTCGCTCCGCCCGGTTATTTCGTTAAAAAAAGTGGAAAATTCGTATAAGCGCTTTGTACAGTTAAAAAAAAAGACATTTTTTAAGTGATGTATTTATCTGTTGGTATTCTATGGAAGATGCTAAGCTGTTAAAATTGAATAGAGGAAAAGGTCTTTCCATTTGTTTCATATCGTACACGTACAACCTCATCTGATTTCTGTGCTATTAGAAACGTGCTTCACATTCACTTGGTGTTTCAATAAAACTGTAGCAATCTTATCTTCTTCATTTCCCCATCTTGAACAGGTAGCTAATCGATGCATCCATTCTTTTTACATATTTGTTGTGTGTGAAGAACATCTGCAATGCGTAGCGTTGCTATGTATGTGTATTGCGCAACTGATGACGCGTTTTGCTCGTATGGACATGTGTTATTAAAGAATAGATTATCCCAATCACATCATGAAGTAAATTTATAATACCTTTTGAACTTGTAGAAGTTGGCTGATCATCAAGGAGCCATGAAACAATTTGAACTGATTTTAGCTAATTTTCGAGCTTACTTCTGACTGAAATTTCACGAAGTTTATTTGGGATCAATAGCAGTGTAGCATGAACGCCCATGCTCAGAAACTTTTAAATTTGAGGCGTAACACCTTATCATCCTTCCGTATTTTGTGCAATAAAACAAGCTGAAAACTATTGAAGAAGGTTGCTTAAAAATTGCTATAAACGAGGACAGTATTCTAAAGGTATAAAGGACTTCTGCAATGATCATTGGAAATTATATGAGAGAAGAGGGTACATTACGCCTTTTTGTAGATCCATCCATCAAACCAACCTATTTCATAAACTACAGGTGAATAATAAAATTTATGTTTCGATGAAAAGAAACTCTTTTATGCACCTTTTTTCTTATGATTCGATTCTATAAGTTTTTTTCTATAAAATATTCTATAAGTTTTTCTATAAAATTCATAAATATAGAATAAAATTCTAAAAAAATAAAATTAAAAAAAAAGTTCTATAAGGAAAAGTTTTTCCGTATGAAATTTTTCGCTTCCAATTGCCTAATTTTCCTTCGAATTTGGTCGGTGGAATGCTCAAGTAATGATTGTGATGATGGTTTATACTCAGCAAATTTCGTTGAATAAGCTTCAACACGTTTGTCGAGCGTGACAAACAGGCACAGACACAGAAAAATAAAAGTATTCGTAGGTCAGCTTCGGTATGTTATGCATTGAAAACATAAATTTGCAGAAGATGCGTAAAGATATGATGAAGAGGAATTTTCTCTCTTTCGCTAGGAATAGTGCAATTTTTTGCAACTTTCTATGTTGATGAATTTTTTCAAAATGAGGCGAGTTCACAAGCGACATGTTTTTCATGTAGGATCCGCTAGGTCTACCGCTAGCTTCAATGCCGCTAGCTCTCTTCTTTTCTCCAAACAACCTCAAGTCAACCGCATCGTCCATTGCTTTAGCTCGATAAAACACACAGTGAAAATGCACTCTCGATAAATTTTATGTTCATTACTTTATGACACTGAATGGCACCACATTTCACGATCTTGCTTGTTCAAGCTGCATTAGTGAGGGGCAGGGGGTCGAGAAGGCCATATAGACTCATTTGAATCGTGTGGTTCTAGAATGAAGTGTTTTCCGAGCATTTTAATTATATCCTCTTCAGTTCAATAAACTCCTTACGGAGTATATACTTGATTCAATAGGACTTTAGTATTTTTTAAGAATGTCCGAGGTATTTGTTTCATTCTGCTTGACCAAGGAGAGTGCACCATTGGGGACTAAATTGGAGACTTTGGACATACAGATCTATCATCTGTCAAACATCGTTAACAACAAGTAAGCACAATCACTTATCAAAGATTACTGATAATGGAAAGTGTTCGAACAAGATTATGCAAAAAACACCCTATACTTTATGCCAAATTCGTATATGGCAGCTTTTTATTGGATCGAGGGTTGAAAAAGCGCATTTAAAAAGTAGAATTAAATATAGACACAAAAATGTTTAAACCAGTGTGTGGGCACATAATAACACCTTCTAATTTGACGACTATTTTTGGAGGAAAAATTTTGTAAACTCATATAAATTTAAAAAAAAACAACTAAAGAATTGAATTTTTGAATAATAGATTGAAGTGATGATTATTTGTGCAACAATTGATGTAGTATAAGGGTGAAAAGTGATTAATTTTGTTGGTTGACGAATGGCTTGAGCATTAATGGCAACCTGACAAGCGATCAGTTCGATTTGCGTTAATTATTTCTCATCCAATCAGTTTACGCCAACGATCTAATAAATTAGAAGGCACAAAAAAAAAGTGTACCGACCGTCATCATCATTCAACAAGTGTGTTGATCATCACTTCATTGTGTGCCAATATAAAACGATACATTTCATTTAAGCTTGCGGTATTTTATTGATTCAGCAATGACTTAAGCATTGTCGAATACATGGTGGTTAATAGTTTTAGTAAACCTTGAGAGTCGATGAGAATCTGGCATCGAAAGTGCTGAGTCTGGAAGCCTGGAAAAGATTCTCAAAAAAAAAANAGCCTGGAGAAGATCCTCAAAAAAAAAATCATAAGATTTGAAACCTCAACAATTTTTCATTAAAGGTCGTGAGCAAAAATTGTGGTCTCGCCCCATTGTTTTTATTTTCACATTCTTCTATTCACTAACTTCTCTCCCATAGAACACAAACATGGTGTTTTCCATCATTGGGTGGATAAGCTCAGAAAGATGTGTACTTTGTCCATGATTTTCAAGGTTATGACGTTGCGTAGAGTTTTTGTCAAACATGAAGCTTTCAAAACTACTTTAAAAATGAAGTAGCGTGAAAAAAGTGTTCAACCTATTTGGTTGAACGAAAGTTTCTAAAGGAAGATGTAATTACTTGCACGCGTGGGCACAGATATAGAAGAGGATCGGGTAGGGCGGAAGGGGAAGGTGGAAGGGAGTGGGAAACCAACGCTGTTCGATGATGCTTGCTTGCTTCGTTGCGTTGCTTTTGCATCAACTTTGCTTCAGAAAACAAATCAAATAAAAACAATTGAGAGCAGCAAGATAATATTAAACGTATCTATGCGTATCAAATGTGTCGAGTTAGATTTTGAGCAGGTGAAACTTGAAACGAAAGAATTCTCTGAAATTTCAAAGAATAAAGAGAAAACTTAACAAAAACTTTCAATAGATAAAAAAATCTTTTAGAGACTGTTTTCTGACTTAGCCCATAAGCGTCATTCACATCGAAAACAAAGCATAATGATTAAAAAAAAACTAATAAATTACTCGCTGAACGTTTGTCAAACGGACAACTTCAATGAAGATAAACGATGTTGCTCTTTACGTGGTAAACAGCAGCACAGGAAATGATTGGAGCAACAAAATGTGAGAAACACTGAAGATATTAGGTGTGAATTACCTGCAAGTTCGTTTTTAGGCAGTCAAGCTGGTCGCACAGAGATCCAGCTGATTTCGCACTCCTTTCTTATTGTCATCTAGAACATCAAATTTCGCGATTCATATCGCTGTGATATGCATAAAATTTGCAATAATAAATAACGTCTTCAAACAATCAAAAAATTATAGAAGTTTAGCCGCGAGAGTACTTTTTGAATGGCAAATAAGGAAACCTCTCATAATAGCATTTTTACATCTTTCAAAATCAAATTAATTGACTCTATAAGTTGATTAAATTCATGAAATGGGAGAGATGCCATACTCATATTTCGAATGAACCCACCATTTTTATAAATCATTCGAAAATTATTCGTTTTTCGCAATCGGTTGCGAAATTCCTTCAAATGCTCCGCTTTTTGTAAATCCGGTTTTCGATTCGGATTTTGTGAAATTACAAATAAAATTATGAAATCAGATCGAGCAATTCAGGAAAGCAAACTTTTCCAAATTGAATACCAAAGTCATTTGAGAAGGAGTTTCTGATGATCGCAAAGAAAAAACCGCATAATTTTATGCCACTAGAAGCCTCTCCTATATTAGTGGAGCCAAGGCAAGACTGAATCTCTTATTCTATTATATTTTATGCTGGTAATCTGTAAAAACTAGTGATCAGATGAGCGAAGTGGAAAAATGCAGACCTTAGCAACCCGCCGTTCACCTTTCCTCACTTACTCATAAGTGCAATACCTTTCGAACTTTATCTTTGAAGCGGATTTTATTTCCCAAACCTCATCACCATAGCTTTATTGAATGCCGATTTGAAACAACCGTAGGAAATAAACACACTCATACACATCCACAGAGGCGAAGTTGCGACACTGCGATTTTCAAAGCGGTTCCACGGAAGCAGATAAATTGGTACGATACTTGCAATGAACCTAAAAGTGCTAAACAGTTCCCTTTTTATAAATATGCAGGAGGCTAATGCATATGTTTGCAAAAACAAGTTTTGTCAATCATGTCTGAAGCGTGGTAGAATATTTTTGCGATAAAATCTGCTTCAACAAACGACATGTGGATAAGCATGATAACAAACCGAGATTTAACTCGTTGTTAGGTCAATCAATGATCACCTTTAAATCAATGGATGAAGAAGTAATAAATCAATAAACCAATGAATCAATAAATCAATGAAAGAAAATGAATGACAAAAGTAATAAATTTCAGCTGAGATCAGCATTCGAAGTATGGCATTTGCGATGTTTTTTTGGTGCACTAAATGTCAGAGTATATAATCGTCAATTAATGAATAAATCGTTGTGCAACATCAATGAATGCAATAAAAATTGTGATGCTCATCACAAGCATTATGAGCTGTCGTTTTTCATTGCTCACAAACTCGTCTACAAATGTGCTCTTATTTGCGACTCCATTTTAAACCATCCACTCAACTCTATTACCACTCTTCTTTACATTAAATTGGATATGAAAGATTGAGAAGGGCATTCACTTCAGATTGAAATCTTATAAGCAGAACGCTTATCGAGCTTAGTTCAGATATTCGACGTGGTGTTGAGCACTTCTGATAGAAATGAAAATAAGTTGAAATTAAGATCTTATTCGTCATCAAATGTTTTATCATCAACTATTGCGATAAATTGTTCGAAAAATTTTTGCATTTTCTAAACGCAATGTTTGCTAATTGCAAGGGGAAATTTATGGTTTTTATTGCTAAACAACTCAAGATCTTATTTTACTTTTCTCAAAAAACCCGCCTTGCATAAGTTTGCAGACATTGGATTAGAATCTCAAAAAAAATTAGAGATATCCACATACGCTTAATGCGAATTGCATAGAAAAATTTATCAAAATTTGCAACACTCAATTCGAGCATTATCTCCAATTCTCAATCTAATTTGCCATCTGAGTGAAATCAAACAATTGCATGAACTTTGGTATCGACGCATATATCATGTCAGTCCGTAATTAAGTATCTAGCATCTTGTTTCATTTAATTACAATCGATTACTTCATTACACTTCAATTGCAGCTCAGTGGAGCAAGAGATAATGTTGGAAAACGTATCTGAAGGATTCAATCGGTTGTGGTTTCCTTTCGAGAGCGTTTTCAAGCCGTTTAATGGACCGAATATAATGCGCTAATGCAACATAATGACTGCTCGCTCGTTTCAGTAATGCTTCAATTGTGCACTTTCCTTTTTGCATGCTCCAAATGAAAAATGCACACATATACACATACATATACATACATACATGCATATATACACACATATAATCATCCATCCATATATAAATATATGGAAACATACATATATACATACATAAGAATGTACATTACCTACATGTGGCATATATACTTTCACCAGTGCATGCATCATATAGTCGGGTAAATACATTCAGAAATATGTACAGGCAAGCGCAAATACAACCATACGCAGACAAATGAGAATATGTGCGCATAGAAAATCAAGAAAAATTTGGGGTATAGAAATCAGTTAAACCCTTTTGTTTGCATTTTTCTACACATGAATCGCTCTAGCTGAAAAGGCAGGATCATGTTATAACTTTTCAAAGAACCTTAATGGAGCCAGTTTCTCATATGTGTAAATAAATAGCTGCGCAGAAATATTAACAACAACCGCACAATAAACCCCAGCGATGAGCAATGCTTCGTAAAGATCTTATTGCGACTTCTGTGGTAAAAATTCGATGAGAAGAGAGAGAAGACCCATTAAAAAATGTTTAAATTTCACAAAAGCAAAATTCATTCATCACCAATACGTCTATAGCCGTCACCAGTTGTCGGATCACTGAAATTCACAAAAAAATTTGAGTTGAAATTTTGCAGGTGATTAAATTTGGAATCCTTCTCTATGTTCATCATCTTTCGCCGAAGTCGGCAAAGATGAAGTGAACGTGTCATTCATTGTTCATTTATTCAATTAAATTCTTAGGAATGCTTGCATTTTCCATGATATCGCATCATTATGAAGAGAGGATAGGATGGAAAAGTGCGCAATATTCGAAAATACCTATACAATGCTCTGCAGTTTCGGCGAACGAGTGGAGCGGCTGTCAATTGTGATCATAAAACGATTAATTGGATAGATTCCAAATTTGCTGTAGCTGTCACTTCCGATTAGATGAGGTGTGTTGTTCTTTGTGGATGCCACCGCTTGGTACTCGTCCTTCAACCGGTCGCATTTCAATAAAAAAACTCCCTCCCATCCATTACCACTCAACTTCGCATTTACTGTTTGCGCCATTTCCAATTGTCATGCTCACTACTCGCCGCCTTTTCTATTATGCCTTTACAAACATTACCAGTATTAAATTACCGAATCATGGATTATTGGATTGCTGAATTATGGACCAGTCAGTAAGTGTCTCTGTTCGAGTTATGAGAGAAGTTGTTATTCTCCAATTTGGAACTCTTGCAGTCGATTCATTTTCGCTCAGAATTTATGATAAAATTAAGTGCAAATCATAGTGCAATTATTCGGAGAGACTTGCTCATGGCAGATATCGTTGTAAATTCATCAGTAACCAAATATTTTAACTATCATTAAATTTTTCATCAAAAAATTCGTAATAGCAATGCAAAATTTGAAGTTGGTATACTTCCAACTTTTATTTTGCACATTGTAAAAGTGACATCTTAGCGATCGATTGTTATGTACTATCAAGAAATGCGTCCAAATCACTAATCAGTTATGACAGCTTGATAAAATCTTCGGTAAATATACGGTATTCGAGTGGGCCAGAGATCCCAAGATTGTTTAATGATGATGCTTTCGTCAGTTTTCCATGGTGGACCGACAGCATTCACAAAGTTCGTTTAGTAGAGAAAAGTAGAGTTTATAAGAAATTGGGTTGATGTTTTTTTATTCTTGGGTAATTCCCGAAGGGAGTGAATGTCATTATTATGATCTTATGGAAAGTGGAAACGAGAGAGGAGCTCATCTCAAGTGGCGACTCAGGATGTAATGATTGAAACGAGCTGCAGCGTTCATGTCAAATTTTTGACGGCTCTTGACAAGCGCGCCCACGGCTGGTGGTCCATTGCGCCCTTGGCCAAACTGCTTCCCTTCGCCCCCCCATCACACTTTTTTCCACTCGGAACTCCAACTTACACGTTGCTCCGATAAGCGATTCACCAAACGTTCTTCTCATTCTTCGATGCAATCCTATCCTCTCAGATTCCTTCTCCTTTTTTTGTAAACGGTTGCACTCAATTTTCTTTTAGATAGCTCCACCTACTATAAAACTACGCAGTGATAAAAAGTATGTAGTAAAAGAATTTATATTATCAGGTTGCAGCACTGATTTATTGGATATGAAATCATGAGCAATGTTTTCTAGATGTGAGTATGTAATTCACACCAACAAACTGCATTTCAATTTTCCATTTGTTTGAGATCGCTTTGTGTGCACTATTATAATAATAAATGCCAACTTTCATTTAAGCTTATTTGCACGTTTATATTATAATTGTGGCTGTCACTAATTCACTTATTGATCCGGCTAGCCGGCTGGTACAAACATTTCCCGAACTTGAACAAGAATCTTGCATATTGCTCATTTTCTTGAGGAACCTAATTGTCTGGTTACAATCGTAATTCCTACTTTCTCTGTGCAATCTGCGAATCACACGAATCGGTAGGCAACAATTACATTATCACGCATGAACCTCTTTTATGGTTATTTTTTGCTGGACACGACTATATAATTGACTATGGTTATGATTATGTTATTATCAAGACAGCAGTGTTGATATCAAGGCAGTAACGGATAAATAATATAAGACATAGTCATTTCCATAAGTAGTCGTACTTGCTTGTAATTTCTGGAAATTTTTTGCAACTCACCATTTTCATCACAATCTGCTGTCCAGCTATTTTTGGTTGAAAATTCCGGCTCGCTGAATGGCAGACTGCTGAGGCCCACTTTTTACATAGTGACACAAAAATCGCTAAAGAAGCCGGGAATGATTTTAGCTCAGTGGCCAAGAAATAACACGCTAATGGACGAAAAGGAATCGGAGGCGCCACAAAAAATACATTCCAAATTGGTTTCTCTTAGAATTTTCTAAATTTTCCAATTATATCATTCACCTTTCCATCAGTTCATTCCAGTTGCGATTCGCTCCCGAAAAATTTTTGAATCTGCAGTTAACCAGCCGGATTGGAAGCGAGGTGAAAGCAGGAAGTGGGTTTGGTGGGGAAACGAAGGATGAAATGGATTGTGACGAAGAGAGTTGCTCATATATGTTTTGAATCCTCTTAACAGTTTTCACTACTTCAATTATGTTTTTAACACAATCTTGGTATCAACATAGTCTCTGAATGTATTAATAGACAGTTTCGATAAGCGGTATAAGAAAGACAAAGATCTGTGTTCTTATGGCCTTGTTGTTTAAACATACTACTATCAGATACGGCCATCAAAATTTGAGTGCGTATCACAAATCCAGTGTAATATGTATGTAGAGCAGCTAAAAAAATGTAATATTAATACCGTACTACCGCAAAACTTGAGTATTCGACCTGAATCAGTTGAAATAGAATTGGAGCCTCTCTTCGTTGTTAATCGAAGGCGTTGTTAATCGAAATTTTCGATGAAAACCGAGTTTTTGAGNCATATAATAACCGAGTTTTTGAGTAAGCCTAGTTCAATTTTTTTTTTTTTTTGGTTGGATAGATCTGATATAAAATTTACTGCGTCGAACGAACTAAGAAGCATCTTAAATCATTTTCATAAATCATAAAGGAAACGATCCGTGACGATGCTTTCCATCGAGTGCATAGAAAAAGAGTCTAAGCATCAATGCTCATTGCTGATGGTTTTGTTCATTAGGTGCAATAATTAAATGCGCTAAAGAGGAGTTTGCTGAGGTGAATGCTATATGGAAATGGGATGCAAATTGCTTTTTTCTCACTCTCGTCATTTGAAAGATAGCGCAGCGATGAGTGCCGCAGTTAGTGCGTTTGCTTGCTTCACATACAAGCTCGGATCAATACGTGGTGCTTGTTATAATTTGTCAAGAGGGTGTCACTAGCGAAGGCATTCTCTTTGCTTCAACATCGGTCAACGCTTTTCCTCCTCACTAATTAATATTCTCTCATTACGTTCACTCTCGTCAACTCGTTTTATATATCGCACACTCTTACCTATCCATCAATGAATGAATCGTCGGCTTAGCATAGACTTTGTGCTCCTATTAGTATATTAGTTCTCTTTTACTCGATTAGCATATTACTTATTACATATGTATATGTGAAATAACTTCTCGTGTATAACATTTTTATTACTACGATACTGTATTACCAACAGTATTGATAATATATTGTCATCATACTGTAGAATGCATAATGGCTCACGTTTTTCGATACGGCTCTTGTTCATGTTCAAATTGTTTGACACGAATACACGAAATGCCACTACTATAGAAAACTGATAAATTAGCCGCATAGTGGCAAAGTCTGCGTGCAGTATAATATCTTCACTATTTTGTAGTAAGAGGTGCTGATAGGGAATTACCCACGTCGATGGCCGCCAATTTCTTGTTTTTTCGCCGGTAGCATCCGAAAATCCATATCCACCAAATCATTCATTTGTTTACGAACCCAAAAATCACTAGTTAGAGATTTCTTCGAGTATCGATTGATGGCCATCAAATCGCAGTGGCCATCGAAACCCCTTCCGGTCAGCAGCAACCGCTACTGGTCCATGAAAAAATTTCATTACCATCAATAAGCTATACTGAAATCGGAGTTTCGAAACCACGCTTTCTTCGTTTTGCAAAAATATCCCCACCGAATATATTAAGCCCAGTTACCGTATTCTCCTACTTTACAAGCCTCCTATCTTTAAGCCCTATTAGGCGGTTACGACGCATTTCCCTTGCAGAGGTGTAGCTAAATGTAAGCAGTTAACATGTGAAAGTGGAGAAGTGTTTGTTGAGTGTACTCCTCGAATCTCTCCATATTGCAATGAACATGTCGTCACCGTATAGCAGCTGCTCATCAAATTTCATCACCCTTTTTCTTAGAATTGTTGTCGTTCCGCAGTCATACCGATGTTTGCTATTGGCATATCCCTTATATCCCTACTTATAGTCTACTTTGAAGAATCCTTCTTCCTAAAGTTATTTTTCAGTGTTTCATTTGCATTCCTAATGATTTTTATGTTCCGTATAAGGTGTTCCTATCGTAAGATTGCACTGACAATTGCAACTAAATATTTTCGTTTTTAGTGCTCTTTGAGTGATTAATTAGCACCTATTAGCATCACATAATGGTTCTGACAACAGCACTCATCTAGGTGATTGGTGCTTGATTTATTTCTGCGCTCTTCAAGAAATCGGTGCTTCCTGCTCAGAAATATAAGGCAGTAGGGTTAGCTTAGTTGTGGAAGTTTATGCTGTTTTTTTCAGTAAGCATTTTTTGGTTTTTCGCATTAATGAAAGTTTAATAAGTAGACATTTTTCCAATATTTTTCGAAATGACTTCGATCTCTTAACACTAAATTTGTGATTGCTTCCAGTTATATATCCCCTTCTCATAAGTCGTTTCACCTGCTTTCCTTCATTAATCCGTCAGGTGGAATGCCTTTGACGACACCTGATTAGTTGGTTGACTTGCATTACGAATATAGTGATTTATTCAGCGCGTAAATTTTACTATTCGGTCAATCAAATATACTCCAACGTTTAGCTTTGGCACTCACAATAACGCAGCTAGAATTTTGCGTATTATACACAGAATATGGTCATCAACCCTTCATATGGGTGGTACTGCCACAGCATACTACTTACAGCTACAATAAACTGCGCCTTATGGGGAGGGAAAAGAAGAGGAAAGATGGGCACGATATCGGCCTTCACATCTCAGCCAATCAGCTTAAGCAGTTAATTAAATGAAACAGTGCTCTCACGGAGGGTGCAATATATACTTTTGCAAGTCCGTTCGTCAGACTACTTCAATTGACAGTGGGCGATGAAACATACTCGATGATGCATCCATACTATAACTGACCCGAGCATCCGTGCACATCTTCAAAAGGTTCATTTCTTAGACCACACCGAATGCAAACGTGACACGATCGGCTGTTGAATAATGCAAAAATTTGTATACATCCTCATTGACTAGTTAAGTGGGAACGTGGGAGGGCACGTCATGATGTAGGTTAGTTCACCGAAGTTTGCATCGACAATGTGAGGTTCCAGTAATGAAAATACTATGGCGATTGACGCACACACATGTTTGCACGTATATGCAAGTGCGTGCAGATATGAGGTCGTCATAATGTGCTACTATGAATGCAAATTCGTAGAGGCACATAATAGTAGTAGCAGTACAAAATCGTCTCTAAGGCGCTTTCGTACGAGACTAACATACCTCATAAACCCATATTCAAAGGAATTGTTAATGACAGTGATCGACCGACCTATATTATAACATAAAATTGGCTTATCGTTTGGAAGGGGCAGTTAATTATCAGAAAGTCATTTCGAAAGTAATGAATTTTGATGAAACTATAGCTGAAAGGTTATTATTTAGATGCAATAAACATTATGTAATCGTTATGCGTTTTTTTCTTTGCAATAAAATTGCAAAAATATGGAGCAACAAAAGAAAATTTATATTATATACGATAAGAAATACTTTGCTCAAATTTTGCAAAGTTTAATCATTGAGAAGAAATTTTATTGAGAGAGTATTATGGTCTTACTTTTACCATTTTCTACCCAAATTGGTGAGAAGTGGGGGAGTGGCATGAGTTGGATACAAAAGCTTCCAAGAAGAAGCTTAAATTCTACCAGCTGAAACAAAGTAAATAAATAGAAAGCGAACTTAGAGAGTTTGTGCAAGAAGGTATGAAGAATTAGGTGAACAAGCTATTAATGAAAAACATGTGGCCTATGAATGTTTCACTTTCGAACGACGCGAGTCACGCTTTTTCTCCTATAAGTTATCTCGCCAAAGTGGGAGCATCGGCTTCTATGCCGTCGTCCTCCCTCCTCCCCAGCACTCTTCCTCTCCCCCTTGCCCCGTTATCTGAATACCCTCCTCTCCTTGGAAGAATGGGTTTGTAGGATGGGAACTGAATGGCCATTACGAATTGCCTTGAGCTACTTATTGATATCAGAGAAATAGCTAATATAGTTAGTGAAAGAATGAAAATGCAACGAAAAGCAATGCAGTGATGTTGTGATGGACTGCGGGATGGGATGATGATGATTGAGAGGCTAGCGATGTGGTCGATGCTTTGTGAATCAAATTTTTTTGCAGCTGTCTGCAAACGGTTACCACCGGCAAATAGTAGCAACACATCAACGAACGCCACTTTGACATGTGAGCACTTTGGCATTCACTGAAACAATACTCTTTGAGAATACGACGTTGACAATGCAAAGTGCAATGCAACAAGAGTTGATGCAGTTTGTTGTGTTTTGCTACATAATTGCAGCGAAAAGTATTCTCATTTTGACAGCTGCTATAACCAGAAAAATTTTATGTCCAGTGTGTCCAAGATTGTGGCCAAAATTGTACCATTGCAAAATCTTCCCGTCACGGCTCTTGTCGCTTGTGGAATAGCATGCGATATACTTTGCAAACAAAAAAAAGAGAAAAAAAAACTGATGCATTTTGTGTTGTCATAAAAATGTGAGAAAAATGCGAAAGTTTTTCTGATTTCGGCAGAAGTTAGAGCACGGAAGATTCCACTTCTGTTTTGTTTTGAAACAGCGCGCTTGATGTGTATGCCGTGTACAATTCAATCATTCGAACTGCTTCGATTGGTCGAATTTTCAGTCAGCCATCTGATTCAATCGATAAGTAATCGATTGCCAGTGGTCAAGAATCCTAGATACTCATGATTTGACCGATGATCCAAAGGCAAAAGTTGTTGGTTAAAAACAGTTCTGTTGATCCGGTTCGATCGGTCGAAATCTATGGACTACCTTTGCTATGCCAAGGCTGAACATCCAACGTGCCACGAAATTCTAGACAAGATTGCATCCGCATTGCTGTGCTTTGCACTTCTCAGGAAAGCAGTAGAAATTAGCATGAATCGTCCTCTTATCTCCGTCAGCAGCCTCCTCTTTCCTTTCGCATACTCGTTTTTCATAGTTAGTAACATTCCTTATGACTTTCATTTGATCAGCGCCCATTGTTGTCACGATTTCCAGTCATTCTGCATCGTTGGTAGCAGGGATCGTAGATGTTGATTATCTCAGATTCTTAAGTGAAGCATCGAATAGATGAATATCAAGCAAACCTTCTGGTTTGAAAGTACATAAAACAATCAATAGACCATCAATTTCGAGGGAATGAATAGTTAATGGCTTTAGTTTTCGTTCTCTCCAAAACCAAGCACTCCCAGGCCATCCCATCCCGATTTACCTCGCAAATCATCTGCTCCAATTGTTTTCCCGCCGCCTCCTCTCCTTCCCCCACCTCCCACTCTTCCACCCCAACTCCTGTAACAAAGAAACGCATTACAGTAATGAACTTGTCTGCTTGGCCTGCCGTTTATGAGGAGTCCAGATGCTTCATTCAAACCTTTTCAAAACTTAACAGAGAAATTAAGTTGATTTTGTTGTATGCAACGAAGTATATGGTCCACTCTAGTTGCTGCTTCGGAAAACGTTGGGAGAATTTAATGCAAAGCGAATATTTTAAAATGCAATTTCTTTTGCAATGCAAAATATCTCTGATCAAATTTTAGCTGTCAGATTTGATCATTTCGAATGTTCATTTTGCATCTTTCAGAAAAACGTTTTGCAAATGCGCGAAATCTATTCGATTAATGTTTGTGTCATATATGGAATTAAGTACGCCTCATACACAAATTGCTTATTATTTGACGGCGCTAATGCGATTGAGAAATGCTGCTTACGTCTGGGTCACCTTCCAAGCCTAATATGCAACAAATTAGAGTTGCCGGATTATCGGAATCACGTCTGCATTTGTGATAAGTTCAGCAACAACTTATATATACTATTTCGTTCCGAATATTATATGATTTTTTATTGGAAAAAGCAGCTGAAGTGCACGCAGTCTTGTGAAGGGTCATTTTTTGCATTCTTTGCTTTTGAACATGTTGTTGTTGTTGTTACCGGAAAACGAGATAGTCAGACATTTTTGCCAACATATTGGGCAACATTTTTGTTTTTGGTTTATTTTAACCGTTTGTTGACATGTTGCTTAAGTAAAGATGACACAAACTATAGCTTTAAATATTGTTGAGAATTTGTTAAGTTAAGACCGAATATTAAGAAAATTAGTATATCTATGTGAATTATCGTATAGACAAAGCCAATTTGTAAGTAACTTTATGTATAAAAGTTGTTGTTTAATCACTTATTACTATTTATTATTCTTTTGATTATTATTTGCTGTTTAATGCACAACCTTCTTGTCGATACAAACCAAATCGCCCCTAATTATCTTATGCTTTATCATTATCATATTTTTTCGTTCACGCTGATAGCACCACTTCAGTTTTTCATTAGTTCTGGTACTTCTTCATATAAAACAACACTTTAATTTATTTAACAATGCAATTTTTCAGTGACTTTGCAGTTGCATAATTTTTGATTTATTATTAGGGCATTCTTATTGCTAAAAAAGTTGGCCATTTCCATTCATCTCTTAAATGTGCGCAGAAATTATTCTCGTAATTTTCAGCGTTCCACTTGCAGGCAATAGTTGGACACAAACGGTTTCATCTTTATTGTTTATATGATTTACCAAATATATATCCATTGATATGATCGATTTTTTCTCATTTGAACAGCAAAAATAAAGCTTTTAGTTTTGAATCTTCCAATTTTTTAATTCTCTTTCCTTCAATTTGCTTCTGCTTCTGAGTTTTAAAATTTCAACAAATAATTAGAATGCATAAGCCTTCATCCACATTTTTTCGCGCATTTTCAATTGTCTAATTCGACGAATAAAATTATTGGGTAGTGAATATGTTCAGCTGATCTGAATGTGGCTTTTATGCGCTTTTGCAATTTCCCAGTTGTGAATCGCATTGTGGCAATATCGTGTCTACATATGTGTATGTCTGTTTGTCCGACGATTTCAACTTGAGGATAGGATAAGATTGAAGCTTTCAGAGTAACATTGTTTACTAGCACTTAATTTGAAACATAACTTCTAAAAGAGTTGCTGTCACATAAAAGTAGTCAAAATTTGCATAATTTTGCAACATGTCGATCTTTGATTTTACACTAATCTAAAAGTGAGTCGACTATTTTGCTGACTTTATTTTTTTGGTGGCAATTTATAAAACTGCCGAATTTGATGAGCGAAATTGCAACAGCCACTCATACTACCAATTTATCTGCTATGTTTCACTACCTGTTTTAATGTCACTTTTTTCAGATTCTCATTTCGCTATTATTTTGCTTTTTTAAATTCATTAAACAAAACTCATTTTCAGTTTCCCTAGGTGATTTCAATAAATACGAGTGAAAAATATTACTACATTTAAGGCAAGAGGTAGTACTTTTTTCAAAAAGGAGAATTTTTTATGAAACCGTTAGAAAAATTCTATGAGAGTGATGTTTTTTTCCACTGAATTGCGAGCTTTTCCATTAAATCTCGTTGCTACCCTCCGCTCTTGTAAATGAGATTTTAATTGGATGTTTTATAGCAACCATGCTTGAGGTCAACTAGAGAGAATTGGTTAGTAGGTGGCTGGGTAGATGGTTAGTCGGGTGTCTTGTGGTCAGCATTGGTCAGGAGGCTTGCTAAATTGGCAGTGACGGCTTGTCCTCACAACTAAGTGCGGCAGCACTAATGACATAATGTGATTTGGACGTCGTTCTATTCTGGCGTCTGTTCGTGGTTCATTTGTGGCTCATTCATATGGAGTGCCCACCGAGCGGTGATGTCCACTGACCACCAAACCAACGACTCCCACCGGCTAACGTCGCCCTCCATTACGTATTCCTTATGCTGACAGATATGCGTCACACACATATATATATATAGTCAGATGTCATTTTATCACTCTGCATAAATTCTCATGAGAATTGATAAATTTTGATTGAATTCATTTTGCAAGAGGCAGCATTCCCTATATTGTAATATGATATTTGCATATCGACTTCTTTCGAAATCTTACAACGAATCGTCGTGAAATTAGATGATATATAATCCGTCCTTTACAGCATTTTACTAAATCATAGGAGAATACCATAGAGAAGGCATCTTGAAGGCGGATGATTAGCTCGTTTAAAACCTCAAGTTCCTCTTTGAAAGTCGTTTCAAACTACGTGCATAAAAACTAAAGGTTTCTTCGGTTTATGTGCTTCAAAATGAATTTAAGAATTTGGGTCTGAAATTTTGCAGCCTAAATTTGTATGCATGATACGTCTATGTGTGTGTTATGCGTTTGTGTGTGCATGTGTTTGAGTGTGTATGTGTGCATGCATGTTGCTGTTTTTTTTAACGTTTGAGTGTGTTGTTGAGTGCATAGCTGTGCGCACACGTGCTTATGCTGAAAAAAGTGCTCTTCTGAAACTAGGTTTTTGTATGCTCAACTGCAATCACCACCCCCCCCCCCCCNCTCCTCCAATGAGCAGCTTAACAATTGGAGGAGCACTTCCAAAGTTGTTGTGATTTAGGTGCAAAAGCAGATTGTTTATTGCAATTTATGAATATTACACTAAAAGTGTTAATTTTTTAAAGAAGAGTTCCTCTTTATAACCATATTCTATTTTCTCTAATTAAATAATTTCTACTATATTCTTAATTTTCGTTTTTTAAGCAAACTAATTCGACCACTAATAAATTCTTTTCGGTGACTTTTTATCAAGGCGCGTATCACTCATATTGATCTTAAAGGATGTGATAATGGCATCGCATTTGCCTGACGACACATCAACAACGTTTTTACTTAGTGTAGGGGAATTCGGCCGTTGTTATTCGTTGGGTTTATGCATGAGGCCGTAATAGTGGATATCTTGAAGGTAAACACAATCATGCAGGTGATTCTTGTGTTTAATTATAATACTGTTGACGTCACTCGTTTAGGAATCATCGCAACCAATGGGTTTTCTTGTTCTTCATCATAAATTACATCAATACCTTCGCTTTGAAGTTATTTTTTTCTTAATCATATTTGAGGTATGCAGAAGCGTAAATGCGTAATTGGGGAATTATTATGTAATATAAAACTTATCCAGTACTTATTGAAGTTGGTTCGTTTACCTGTTATTTTATTGGCATATTTGATTAATGTTCACCTGGTCGGTCAGTAACTCACGGAATTAGTGCATTTAATCAGTCTTATCCTCATAATAAGTTTACTTATACCTTTCTTTAAATATGCAATTCTCTGTCGATGGTCCTTGTGTCGATATACTGTGTTGTCACATAACTTAGTTTTGTAATAAAAATGTTCGGCTTGTAAGTTGTTCTGTGCTTTTCTTTCCACCAGCCAAGCACCCCAATGCATCATCAAAAACTTATTCACATGCAAATACTTTCCATCTGTATTGAAAGGAAATTCATTTGCTTAGTTAATAAAAATTCAAGAAGTCAGCCGGTCAGTAACAGTTGGGTGCAGATTGTATTGGGAATGTTCCATTCATCCCCCTATTAACGTCAACCTTTTGCCCGCTGTTTATGTCTTTGCACCAGTTTACAACGACCTTCAAATTTTATTCAATAATGCGTCGTATAATAGAAAAAACGATTAACAAAAACGAACTGTCGATAGAAAGGACTGCAGTAATCAACAGACAATTACCTTGTTCACGAAATTCTTTATAAATAGGCTATATTATGTTCATTTATAGTATTCGTTCCAAAATTTAGTCCACTATGGGAGCGGAGAACGTACATGTTGCATTAACTCTGACATATTGAAAATGTGCATCGATGTTTTTCCTTCACTAGCGCCATTTCGAAGCTCATGGAAAAAATGGACTACATTCTCAAAATCGGCTTCCAAGATTGCATCACTTATATCACACTACAAGTGTAAAGGAAAAGTAATAGGCGAACAGTCGTATTAAGTTCAGAATATGTACCAGCTTTTCATCTCGTTGTGAAGAGCATATGATTTCGTAAATATCATGATCTTGGTGCGCCGCGGTTTTATTTTTAATTAAACCATCGATCTGTATTTCTTAGAATTGAGCTGAAATCTCAATGATATGTGTGAGTGCGGTTTAGTTGACGTTGTTTGGATGGATGCAAATATGCGTAGCGATATAAAAGGTGGATATTTCCGTTATTGCATTGTGGTGGGGGTCCCTAAAAATTTTGCAAATTATTTCGGCAAGTTTATGCCCGTATAGGTATTCTCGTTGTCAGAAGAAGTTCATGCGCATCGCCGATTCTTCAGACTGCATATTAGAGTAATGTTTGCTGCTATTGTTGTATGTTGATGTTGAGATGGTTGAATGCATTTCCATTATGTCCTCTTCATGTCGGTAACAGGAGAATCAACTAAATGGCCTTCACGCTGATTTAGCCAACGAAATTTCTCCATCCATTCCTGTTGCATACATTCTCAAAGATTATTTCCCCACATGAAAGCTTCCTGACTTGCGATTTGCCCCCCTATAAATATCCTACAAAATCCACATTAGAATCAACCAATCATATGACCTTGTAGTTTTTAAACAGACATTTTCGATGTTTGTGAGGTGATACCCCTGCTCTACTTTCATATGGATTTATGACGTTGCCTTCTAATTTCATGCTCGCATATATAAAACCTTTGCAATTTAGATTGTTGAAAAGCTCATTTCTATCGCCTATATATTTAGCCTCTTTTGAGAGGATTTCATGTGACAACTTTCCCATATTAGACTACTAAACATATGGCATGTACGTGTTTCTGCTTTTATGCGATTTGTGCGAATGATTGACGTTGAACCGCATCATTGTTAATTTTCCCTTCACTTTTTCAAACTTTCAAATGAAGCCATTCTCCAGAAATTTAAACTTCTGGAATCATTAATTTGACACATATAAATGCCCTTTAACCTTCAGTCGAACAGCTTTTCCAGTCCAATCCAATAGGGTTTGCGCTAAAAACAAGTTTCAATAGGTTCTCCATCCTCCCTTCGCAAATCTTGCATTCCAGTTGGTTGATGCCAGTTAGTTCTTAAAAACTGATTGCTGTTAGAAGTAATGCCTAACTTAGCTCGCAGATATGGTATTGCTTAGCAATGCACGCATATTTTTGAAATATTTGCTTCGTTTTTCGTTTGGAGAGCTGAAACTCATAGTGAATTCTCACTAGATTAGCAAAATGTGAAAGTTTCCTTTAATAGAAATCCTCTTCCTTTGTAACAGAAACGCTATAAGCCAATAACGTTCTATTCCGGGCCATACGATTTATCGTTTTCTGTTAGTTATTTTTAGCTAACAATTTGTTTTTCGAAACGGATTCTGATTCGTTTTATTATTGTTTTGCCTATGAAATAACATACAGTTGTGTTAATCCTTTGCTGGAAGAATGTGGCTGAGGTAGTGAAAGCAATGTGTAGCTGGGTACCCTAGTCGAAAAGATAATTGTTCAACGTTGTTCACGCTTCAATTCCTTAAATGCACCATTATGCAACGAGTTTATGTTCATTTGTGAATGCTTAGGTATGTACGAACTTCTCTCATGAATAGCATTGAAATTTTTTGCTGCATTCCCGATGTCAACAACTCGCACATTCAATATTCTCAGCGGAAATTCCAAAGAATGTAGACCAATTTTATGCACATTTTCTATGGCTGAATACTACGGTTGTTACGCTGAATTATAGATTTGTCATATATAGAACAAAATTAATCCTCTTGGTATTCCATCGCCTATACTTTGAACTATTGGAAAATCATAAAAATTTTTTTGCGATATTCCTTGAAAATCAAAATTCGGCAGTCGAGAATTTGTTCATCGAAAAATTAAATTTGCAATATAATCAGCAAAAAATAGCATTATTTTTTATTGGAAATTTTGGAAACAATAAAACATTTCCTCTGTTTTTTAATTTTTCAGGTTTCTTAGCGAATGCAAGCCGTAATAACAATATCTGATTATAAGAAAATTCCCTCGAAATTTCTACCCGACTCTTAACAGATAATAAGGAAATGTGTCACGATAAAACGTTAGTTTGTTTCGTTTAACACTCATTGTAGACCGAATGCACTTTTAATGCCGACGAACGCAAGTATGTTAGAAAATTCTATAGCAACAGAAAGGGTTGATTTATAGTGAAACCATCAAAAGGTACAATTTGGTATGGGTTTTGTAATGCACAAAAGCTGTCATCGTCAGAAATTCGTTGTCAATAAATGTAGAGCTATCGATGTGCTTGCACTTCTTATCATATATCGACATACTTAAGCTGCCATAATCTCTGCATTATAAAAAAAAAAAAGAATTCGAATTTTTTTCTTACTTTTTTGCATTCTTGCACTAAAAAAATTAACAATGACATCTTTAGATGTATTTTCCTCTACTAGCGTAATAATATTGATGCTGATATTCGACTATCGCATCGTAATTTGCTGATAGTTCAATGGAACATTTGGCTCATAACAGAAACCAACGAGAAATGAGTTGTTGGCAGCCAACTACTTAAGCTATTCTAAACCGTAATCATTAGAAGTCAGAATGCGATGTTTATTGAAAATGATTGGGGTGATCCAGTCTACTTCCTTCTGCTCCCCAAACTGTCCTCTTTTTGAGATCTCTTGTTCACCCATTATTTCACTGATGGATCATTTTCGGAAATTTGACTTGACTATAGTTTCGAAAATAACAGACATGTTATGCTTTTCTAAAAGTTTTTGTTGTATTATGCTGAAATATTTCGCAGGGGCTACGAATGCGTCTTAGGAATGTTGTTAGGGTAGGAACTTTTGCAGCTTCTCGCAAACAATCATCCGATTGCATTGGTCATTCGAGCAATTACAAAGTCATGATAACTTTTTTTTTCTGCCTAGCCGGTCGCCTCTACAAGCCTTGAACCAAAACATTTGCTGTTAAAGCCACAGACTAAAAATTTTGCAACGATACCAACTAGCAAAATTTCGCATTATAGGAACAACTTTTCCCTAGAGTATGTTTTGTTTTTCACTGTTTAAAACTATTGAGGTAGCATATAGACACGTAAACACAAATATATTCAGAAGTAGAGAGTGAAGAAACAGTTGAGCGGTGTTTCAAATTCCGTTTTAATGGTGATCCCATATGCACTGTGGCTTTGTTGCACTTCCGGTATCGAAGGGTTTGATGAAGTTTTAAATGCTCAGCAATAGAAATAGACTACTCGAATTTTATCGCTCATGAAAATATCTGCGTTCTAATGAAATTTGTAAGAATATCTCTCTGCTAGATGCTTGCAATCAATTCAAAAGAAGAGTGTAATGCTCATATTGAGGAATTTCCTCCATTCCCCAAAAAAATTAGTTCCATGGTTCTGCAATCTTCTAAACTTAAACATTTTTGGAAAACTCGAATATCAGATTTGTCATTGTGCCATAATGACAAAAATTCATTCTAAGAATCACTTTCAACATCTGCAAGTTGGATATTTTTATGTGGACGAATGCAAAGTGAAAAGAAAACGAAATGTTTGAGATGGAATGGTGGATGTATTTGAGTGGCATAATAGAGCAGTTGGATGTTCCTATCTTTTTTGTACTCATCATTCTATTCTCATTTCTTCATGGAAAGATGCAAATGCTGCAGTTGAATTTAATTCATACTTATTTCTTATAAAAATGCATCTTTCGACTACTCTTTTACATTTTCATGATGAATGTTTGAGTCAGTCATGTATAGGACATCTCGAGCGGATGAAAGCTCAAATAGATTTTATACCTGCCATAAATTTAACAGGCATTTAGCAGATTGGCTTGTTCGATATTTCTGAAATATGATTAGTTTATTGATAGAATGACTGGGCATAGTGACCGCTGTAGAGAAAGTATGTTTGATAGCAATCCTCACCTTGCTTCGATTCCTTCCGACCAATGAACTGACCGCTTTTATGAGTTCTTATGTTTGATGCTATAAGTGTTTGAACACATTGCTAGGCTCTCCGACATCGCTGCACCTTTGTTAAACCGGATCCTTTCTTCCAAGCCCGGTCACAACTAGCTTTCAGTAACGATTGTCCTCTCTGGACCGGCTTTAACAAGTTTCCATATCGTCAAATATTATAGACGATCTTGCTGATGACAAGAATCAGGTCTATCTATTCGAGATGTTGAATCATTTATCACCTTCAATTTCGCGCAAAGAAAAGAATAATTAGTGATGTAAGTTTTATATGCAAGTTGCAGTATTAGATGATTTGATGGATATTGTTTGTTGGTGCTGAGTGGTGCAATTAGAGGAACACATTGGGTGAGTGAGGTGGTTGCACGCGGCTTGACAGGGCGTGTGATATATGGGGTGACAAGATGAGCGACGCACGTCGCAAATGCATTTTTGTGTGCACATCGGATACGCTCTCTACGCTTTCTATTTCCTCCATAAATTATACCACCAACTCATTGTACACCATTCACAATGCTATATCATATTTACTAATTACTCATCAATGAACCAAATCTTTATAAATATATTAAAAAATAGAATTGCAAAACTCTAATTTTGCTTATTAACATCGATTCTATTTCCTCATTTTATTGTTTTTGAAGGATGGATTGAACGATGATAAATTTTAACGTGCGCTTCTATTCGTCACCGCAACTACATACTTTAAAATATACGTTATTAACGCTTTAAAGAGCAGTTTAGGAAGCTTTCTGATATCCGCCTTATAGGCATTCGGTGAATTGCGAAGTGATAGAGAGGAGAGAATATAGCTTTAACAGAATATATAACTCACATTTGTGGTTGAGGCGATCGATTATAAGCAAAAAAGTTCGCTTGAAAGTGCCTTTTCAGCTTAATTTGCAATTCCTAAGCGCATTATAGCTGCTGTGAAATACACGTATGCAAAATTCTGCATTAGTGAAAATTTAAGAAAAAAAGTGAGCTTTGCTTAATTACTGCCGCATTTTTCAATCGCTTAAGAAGCATAAAGATGCATTATTATTGTTGCTTCAGTTGTTGATCTGATTTTGAACTAAGTTACGAAATGTGCGAATCATCGATCTGTCTGATGTATTTTCCTATTCGTCATTATACGTTTTCTTCAATCGTTGAAAAAATTGTAACCATATTGTGATTTTTTTCGCAAGACTTTGTAAACGAAAGAAGCTCTTTGTTATGTTGAATCGAAAAATCGTCAAATGGAATAAATTCATCTCGGGTTACTCTCAAATGGACAGTCATATTGAATATTTTTAAAATATATTTAACGAGAGTTTGTTTTATCTCAGTTGTAGAATTACTTGAAAACTCGAATCGTTTTAGTTAATATGAGCATTCCAAATTCGTTATGAAACGCATGATAAAGATATGATACACTATACGATCTTCACCTGACGTTCGCTGGAGTCAATCATCCTTTTCATCACTCTTTCACTAATATTTTTATCGTACTAAGCTTTTCATCCATAAATGAATTGTTGAGACATTATATAAAGCACTATGCAGTTTTTATTTTTATACATGTATTTTAAATTCAATATTCCAAGATATTATTTCATATCATTTTTAGTTCTTCATCACTGCTTACATTATTAACGATCTGAATAATGTTGCATATTCCAGCCAAAAAAAAAAAAAAAATCGATCGATATGGTCTTACTCGAAATATGCTTTTATTGACGTTGTGTTTACAACTGAAATAAGATACTACCATTAGACGGTAATATTACATTAAAAGTTCTATCTATTTTCATATATTCAAAATCGATATTTAATAAAAGAAAGTCATGATATTTTAATGCAATAAATTTGTGAAATTTTTAATGATTCTAGTTTGAAATACTTCATGCATTACTTATTTATTCTAATAGTTTCAATTAATTTCAAGAATTTACCCAGTCGCATAGAAACGAAATTAAATGCCAGTCAACCAATGACTTCAAATCCATTGAAATAAGCGCTATAAAAATTGACAGATTTATTCAATTTAGCCATAAATAACGCTCGCTTATGATATTTTGAAATAAAAATTAATTCATTTAAGCTGAGAATAATTAACGAATTGTATAGTCACAATTTTCTTCAAGAGTTAAGAGACTGAGGTGAATGGATGTCATGTTGCAAATGGGGTGTTTGCTTTGGTGTGCTCTTGTCGTCGCACCATCCCAACAACTGCTACATCATCGTTCTCCTCAGTGTGCGCCGCGCACAACATTAAATTTATGACCCATCGAAGAGTTCGTTGATTGGGCAAGCCGTGCTGTTTTCAGGGAACACACTTCGTATGTATACTGTAACCCTATGAAGAAGCGATATGTACAGAGCAGGAGGGGGGGGGGGGGGGGTGGNTTTTGTACAAATAGTTTATCAGAGACATTATTGTAACGAGCCATGAATGGTATCACTATATGACAGATATCAAAAAAATTTGTTCAGTTGAATGATTATTGCGTTTATTTGTGAATTTCAGAAAATGCCTTTATTTCATGATTTCGGATGTTTTCCCTAATTTATAACCACAAGTTTGGGTAATATGACTATTTTTGCACTCTCCGTTTAATCTTATTCTTATGGACAACAAATATCACCGCTTTTCACTAGCATCGCTCATCACTAAATACAGTTACTATTAATTCTGATACTACCACTCCCTATCAGTATATCCAATTCTTTATTTCTCATTCATAGCAGCAACAGCGTACACTTTCACATGCGACTGCATTCATTCAAAAAAAAAAA